>NW_022260202.1:144849-165435 GCF_009602425.1 Actinia tenebrosa
TTGTTGTTGTTGTTTTTGTTCAACTAACTTAGTACGTTCCGGTTTTTCTCCCGAACCAATCTTGGCTAATTTAAACAGATTATAGTCATTTTCTGAGGTCGCAAATGCTCACTGTATAGCGGCTCATCATTCGTTTCGTCTTAGTTCAAATTCGTTCAGATGTCTTAGATCCGCCCGCTGGTTCGTGTGCTCTCCGTTTATCTTCGTTTCGTCTTCGTTCAAATTCGTTCAGATGTCTTAGATTCGGCCGGTGGTTCGTGTGCTCTCCGTTTATCTTCGTTTCCTCTTCGTTCAGATTCGTTCAGATGTCCCTAGATTCGCCCGCTGGTTCGTGTGCTCTCCGTTTATCTTCGTTTCGTCTTCGTTCAGATTCGTTCAGATGTCTTAGATCCGCCCGCTGGTTCGATTGTTTCTTATTCATAGATCCTTAATATCTGTGTCATTGAGCCTTAGAAGGTTAATAAATTCGTCTCACCTCCAGTAACTATTCTTAACACAGAATAAATCTAAATAATTGACCATATTTTATTAACGGATTATGATTGAGAGAATCTTTATCGTTATATGCAAATTGCGCATGCGCAAAAACTCCAATTAATAACGAGCATTTTGCCTCCATTTCTTTATCAAAGGTGCCTGACCTAAAACCTTAGTATTTCGCCCCGTCTCACCTTCTAATCAAGATAATTTTAACGATTGCGCCACAACACTGCCGCCTGTATTATTCAGCGGTGAAGTGTAAATATTTCAATATGGCGCCGTGTTTCTACATTAATACATAAAAACTGTCTTACAGGAACGTAGTACGGATTCCTATTTATCACTACAGATATCTATTTACTTTCCGGGCGCCCTTAGAGCTAGAGGTTATGGCTGTAGCTAAAATAAAAAYGTACATGATAAATAACCTTATGTCTTATACTTCGTTTATAGAATATATCCTGAGCATATCGTTTCCGACCATTTCAGAGCAAACACGTGTCGTCCTCTTGAAAATAAGATTCTTTGTTTGAGTTGTATCCATATTCATGTATCTGGTGCGTTCATGAAAATGATAAATAGCCTTACATTTTACACCTACTAGCAAGAACGTTGTCATACGAAAATAGAACAGTGATTTAGTGGGATAGGAATTATATTAAAAACAAAAGAAGATCGCTGAAGCTGAATTTTTTCTTTTGTCTTTTAATGTATTCCTTTCTCACTAAATTACAAATGTGCTATTCTTGTATGACAACCTTCCTGCAGGTAGGCGTATACTAAGTTTCCAAAAAATCCCTTTATCTTGCGCATATGATGTTTCCGCCCAATTACAGACCACATGGCACTCTCTCAAAAATAAGATTCTTTGTTAGAGTTGTCTTGTCCGCAGCCGTTAAACAAAGTAAACAATACTCTAGGGAATGGTATATGGTCTGAAATGTGAAAACATCACACTCCAGGGTTTATAGTTGTAGCGAGTAACGGAAACTTTAAATTACCAATGTTACTTTCGGAAAGAGTAATATTGGTCAAATTCTTACCGAGCAGGAATATCGAGTCGTAAGTAAAGTCCACAATAAAAAAACACACAAAAATGGTACTCTGATATATATAAACACGGTGGCCAACCAATCCTCCTACGCGCGCTTTGTATTTGAACTCTCTTCACTGCGATTCCATTACCCACTTTCCTCCATTTTTCCTTGGTATGCCATTTTATTTACCACAATTTTCGTCATTTAGCTGTCAAAATGTTGTGGACTGATGAAGTTATACGTAGCCGAAGGATGTCCAAAACATATATATTTTGACGGCTAGATGACAAAAAATTGGTAAATAGGAGGACTTACCAGGGTAAAGCGGACAAATGTTTTTTTTACTTTTTTACAACAGAAAATTAACGATTTTATTACAAAAACAAGGGGAAATTTTGAAAGAAAAAACGGTGTCAAGCGCGCGCGCTGGCTCCGTATTTGTATCCTCTCCTATTTACCCCAGCTCTAGACCAATCAGAAAGTCGTTGCTTGTTCAAGGAGAGCGATACAAGATTAGTAACTCCGCGACCAACATTCACCAATAATATTTAAAAAACAAAGTTTAAAAAAGCCGGTCGTGTAAAATGAGGCCAGAAAAGCAAGTATCGCTAAATATATGATTTTGACTTTATTGGTGATCCTGAGACAAATATTTTCGAAGTGTTTATAAATAGTCCAACAAAAGATAAAAATATGTTGTTAAAAATATATTAGAATGAATATGCGCTGAAGTGCAAACATGCATGCAAACTATATTTAGTGTGTTATTGTCCTTCCGGCCCCTTGTGTTGGATATTTCTTTGTATATCTGTATGACCTTAGTTAAACGACTCCAGAATCAAGTGTCCGCTCAATATGATAAGACTTTTACGCATGCGCACTATGCTATTACCAAGAATCGTAAGTTTGTCAACGCCGAAGAGGAAATTTTCTTTTTCTTCGTTATTATTAGTTCAAGAAGCTCCTAAATAAACAAATAAAGTTTTTGTCTTTTCTTTAGCGCGAAAATAACGGTTTTAAAATGCGCAGTACAAACGAGTAGTCTTTTGCTTTAGATAACGGTTTGTGCATGCGCATTAACGACCACTAGTCCATACAAACATGTGAAGGTTCGAGTCACTTCTAGCAAACAAAATCGAAAGAGTTTTGAAAAGGACCAATGCACAAAAATCAGCTAGCTATCATTCCACTGAGAAAACAACGATATTGAAAGCGTGTTTTAATAGCAGAATACTATATACTTCCCAATGTTCGCCTGCTCTCCCGGAGGACCGATAGATCATATCTTTCTCAAACCTCACCTCTCGGTTTTAGATGTTTGGATTTATTTTTATCCGTGAAAGAAAAAATACGTAATCTATATCTTTAGTTTTTAACAAAGTCACAGCAAGAGAGTCAAAACAGTCTCCATCAACGTAGATCGATTCAAGTCCATCAATACTGAAGCAAGATGGGCGCGTGCCTGTGTCGGTACTCCAACCATCCAAGTTTAATTCTATTTAAAAAAACATATCCACGTACAATATAAACAATTGCTTATTATAACCATCTAATCAAAAATTTAAATAGATGATTTTTTTCCCATGAGGTATAAAAACGTTCCGGATCTTGAAGCGCAAAATCCAACGTGTTTACGAGACACTTTTATTAGCGCGGTGTGTGAGATGTTTCTTCTTTGGCACGACTAATATAAATATATCAGCACATGTACTCATCGAATTTAATCTACTTTATAAGTTTGATTCTAAATCGGGTTGAYTCTAAAAAGGGTTTATGCTTTAAAACACCTGCAGTGTCAATCCTTTGTTTATCATGTTTACAATAACATCCATTTGGTAAAACGAGGCTCCACGTATGGACACGAGCCAGTTCTTGACTTTAAATAAAGCTTTAATTAAGGTTTTTCAGTTCCTCCACCACTAGGGGTTCTGCAGGAAGCTATTTTAAAACTCTTTGAAGCAATTTTACTCATTTCCCTGCCTCATCACTATAAACAGCCAAGCAAGACAAACTTAAGTTGGATTTAAGGTAATCTACCACCAAGGGTTCTACGGGAAGTCGTATTTATTAAAACTCTTTGAAGCAATTTTACTCATTTCCCTACCACATCACTATAAACAGCCAAGCGGACCGAATCGAAACGGAGCCATAGAAATCCTACTAACAAAGGTTCTGCGGGAAGTCGTTTTTATTAAAACTCTTTGATGGAATTCTACTAATTTTTTCGCCGCCACATCACTAACCATCCCAGCGGGCCAGACCAAAATAGGAAAATGTATTTCTTTTTTATTAGAAGCGGAGGTTGTGCAAATCCAAGATTGTTAATGATCATATCACACATTACTTTCCAATCGTTTGGTGTATCCGCCTACTGCATTAAGAACAGAGACAATTGCGTGTATAAAAACCTGACCTTGATAATACTATTTTATAATGCTATTATTCAGATGGGCCTACAAGATAATGTTCTTTCACTTTGAAAGATGTTATCTACGATAACAGACACAAAACAAGAACAACAGCAAATTGCTATATAAAATGCCCATTGAAGTAGATCTAATTGATAGGTTATCAAGAATAAGATTTTTTTCGTTATTTCCACGTATTGATAACTCTGTGAGTGGCCTCAAATTATTCCTGAGATGGCTTTTTAACATCATGATGTTATTGAGTGGAAACAGTTACAAGGTCACTGAGAATAACTCTAGCTAAACATGCGATCCTTGCGTGCAACCACTTCAATCTTTTCATTGAATCTTTTAAGTAAAAAGATATCGACGCAAATATCTATCGGTTATTAATGCACGATAATATCGATGGTATTTATATAGATATCCCGGCCCGTTATTTGAATAGTCAGTCCGCTTTCTACACTTGCGGCCCGTCATTAATTACCACATCAACAGCATCCAATTCCATTATTAAGATTGATTCTGTTATTTATTCATTCTTCATTAATGAAATCAATAATTTAATATAAATCGATTTACGTTAGGCAGTTTAAATATGAATTTTTTTTAGCTTTGAAAGAACTACATAAAAAGCTTTTAGGGATATTATTAAATTATTCATAATGTTTAATAATCAAGTCATAATTATATACTCTCTTCGTATTGGGTTTTCAATGAAGTACTACATGGAATGTATTATTATAAAAGGTCGGCTATCTTCCATTAGGTCCAGGCAGCCCATGTGTTATCGGTAATCAGACGGCTTTATGAATTGATGAATACTAGTACAGTATTTAAATACGTTTTATGTATTTCTTGGTAAATAATTCAGTAACTCTTCTTAATAATACACTCGACAAAATTACTCGATTCTGATTGGGCAAGAGGAGTACAATTAAATCCCAAATTGTACACTGTAGAGTCCCAATTAAGTCCCAATTAAATCTTCTCGTACAATTCTGAATTTATAGATACTCGTGATGTTTTGAAAGTTCTCAAATTGAACTCGCCTAAAAGCTCTTCCAATTTTGAAAATTTTCAAAACATCACTCGAGCTCTACCTATAAATTCTGAATTGTATTCGAGATCGTGCGATTTTCCATACTAATAGGACGATAAGGTTTTGTTTTCAAAAAGTAGAAACAAGTCTAGATCTATCAGGAGTGAGCAATATATGTAATTGAAATTGCAAAATTAGATTATAAGGTTGTTGGATGCAGGCAAAGTACTATTAGATTACTACACTACTGAGCTTATCTTTCTTTCTTTCTTTCTTTCTTTCTTTTCTTCTATCTTTATTCAATCAGTTTTCATTTATTTCTTTGTTCTCTGCTTCTCTCTGCCCTTTTTCTGGATCTCTTTTTACTTATCTTCCTCTCTCTCTCTTTCTTTAATAACCTTCACTCCATTCATCTTTCTCTTTGTTTCTTTTCTTTAATTGTTTCGCCCGCCCTCTATTTCTAATCATTATACTCACTTTCATCGCATGTAATACCATACCTTTTTAGATTTTTCCGCCCTTGTCTAAACATATCATAAAAATTACTTTCTTAAATACGCTCCAAACGTTTCTCCTTCAAAAGAAACAGCTTCCTTGGCTTTATGTCGTAACACAAACAAATTCAATGTAAAAAAACGCTATTAAAAACCCTTTCTTGGTCATCCTGTTTAAATCGCACATAAAACTCAATTTCCGGTAAAAATTAACCTTATACCTCATCATTGGAGAGAGAAATAATACTATTTTGCTAATCATTCCTCCCTGTACAAAATTCTCCACTGTTACATGAATAACAACAGAATATCATTCCTAATGATTATTGTTCCTTCGGCACTGTTTGTCATTTGTTACCTCCTCCAAGGAGGGGTCACCCTTATGGCAATCATTATTAGCTAAGTTATTTTTATTCATTTGTTTAATATCATTTTTCTGCTGTTTTTTCCCCATCTAATATTTAACCAATTTCCTCCAGTTTTCCGTGGTATGTCTCTTATTTACCACGTTGTTCCACTTGAGTTTGGATCATTTTTGTCGTCATTTCATGTTCGATTACAGTACAGACCCATAGAAAACTGACTTTGATTTGTTAAATAAAAACGGCTTCAAGCGGGCGCGTGATTTACTGACGTAATTTATTGGTATGTCCTATCTCTCCCGGCTTTAGACCAATCAGAAAGCGAGAAAATTCACAAATGTGGTAAATATTCTTTCTCCACTTTTTATTCTTGCTCAGTATCATTTTATTTCCATTCTTTTCTCCCTATTCCCCTTTCTTCTCTTTGATTTTTTTCTGCTCTTTATTTCTACATTTTTATTTCCGTTATCCGCCTTTATCCTTGAAAGGTCAGTGTTCTATTCTATTCACCTCTGTTCATTTCCCCTCCCCAAAATGTTCGCTTTCTTTTTTAGATTAAAAGGTAATGTTGTCCCATTTTTCAGGTTTTAAGTTTCACTACCCATGATTTGATAAGCCGATTTTTTTCGCCACTTAATGGCTTTACTTATTATCCAAGGTACTTAACCACAGCATAGCATTCAATAAGACGACCTGATTTCCTCCAGCACCTTTGTTTTCCCTTTTCGTAATGAACAAGTGAACCACCACCAATCGATGTTTCATTTGCTTCAATCAAAATCAGTAATAATAATTGATTATATATATATATATATATATATATATATAAGCCATTATATTTCCTACACATTTTGGATAGCAATTGCTCAATACTACAAGTGTAACATCTGTCCAAATGTTTGGATTCAAAAGATATGTCTATTTACCTCATTAAATAAAAATGCAAATCTTAGAAACTTTTTTTAGATATTTTTTAATTATTTCATTTTATTTGTTTTTCTATATTTTCAATTGCTGGAAACAAGGTTATTATAGAAATATGCGTATCGGGAGTTAAATATTTAAGCGCCAACGCTACCCACAGATTAATTAACTTGGCTGTCAAATTTCTAAATAAAATTGATGATGTATTCTGTCGTTGGCTGTTTGGACGTCCACGTTATGAAAATATAACTATGTTGTCTTTGATTCGGGTATATTCACATCCATTAAATCTTTGTTTTGAAAACTCAAGGAAGGCCTTTTTCACTAGACGTCCAGGGCGATTGTCATGTATTGTCCTCTCAAAAGCAACAACTAAACGCCAACGAACAATCTAGAACCACTTAAACCTTGAACTCAGCCGATTCCAACTGGAAATTTGGATCGTAAAACGCTTCTCAAGATGTAGTTTTAATGCAGCTATTTGAAACGATCTTAAGCTTGAAGAAATTTTAGCAGATGGTAAGTTGATTTACGATCAATTCAAGCTAAAAGTCGGGATTGACATTTTATCCAATTGACAATGAATCGAGCTATATGAAGATTTGAAGAATTAGAAACTATATGCAATTAAAAAAAAGAAGGTCTGTAACGAAACCTTACCGGATTAGATTTTTTCCCCACAACATGTTTTGATGATAAGACAGTAAATCGGAGATGTACTCTCAAAATCTGTACTAAAATTTAATAAAAGAAAAATAGGTTCGCAGTAGCTTGAAATCACTAAGAAATACAAAATTTGTACTAAATTATAAATGTTTTTTTCTCGGGAGCTAGCATTAAGTTATACTGATTCCATACTATATTTATTTTTAATTATCTTTTCTTCCTAAGGAAATCATTTGGGATAAACGAAAAATAAAATTACATTTTGTTAAAAAACTGTATTTTTTTAAAAAAAGCAGACGTATTAGACTTCCTTTTTGAATGTTTTTAAATCTCTTTTTGACTGTTATTTCGTGTATTGTATTATCCTGGGTCTATAATCTCCTTTGAGCTCTTAAATCTAACTAAGAACCTGGCTAAACTGTTTGATTTAGGAAGCCTAAACTAAAACCCGTTTTTTCGATGTTGGAAATCCATTATCATCATGCAAACAAGACGACAGGAATTTGAAAACGCTGTCAGCTCAAACTGAGATCCTAATGTTTTTCCTCTGAAGTTTTGACTAAATTAATACGAATTTTCCAGTAGGTTTTCTAAAAATAACTATATAGTTCGCCATTTGGCAATGTTATTTTTAAATTCTTTTTGCCTTTCGTTTGAAAAAAAGTGGGGGGAAAGCTGCGATTTGCAGGCTAGAATATATCGAATTCAAGCGCGTTAGCAAACAAGAAGTTTCTTTTAATTGAATATTGAATATAACCAGGAATATCATTAAGATATAGCACAAGAATAATCCTTTAAACCTTCTGTTCATTTTATAAATCAGATTAACGATAATGTGGTCAGTGGTCACTCTTAGACCGCTCACCATTAACTGAATATTAACGGTGAGCGTGATGATATTTTTTTCATTTTCATATCAATTTTCTTCCCTTTTGAGACAAAAAATCAAGCTATCTTTCCACGGTGGCCTCCCACTAGCACTCACACTGCTGCATGTATCGCTCAAATCTTATAAAACACAATGAACTTATCCATGTGTTTGAGAGATTGCAGATTACTGGACATGCCGTCACTTTAGTGTCGGTGAATGACTTCGCAAGGTGTCTTAATTAATGTTACAGGTTCAGAAATACCATACTTGCCAACCAATAATGAAAAAAATCTCGGCAAAGAAGATATAGTTGTATATACAACTATATGTAAATTCTCTAGAATTCTTTTAGGATGTAGCTTTCGGTTGAAGCAATTGGTTTTGATTTTGAATAAATATTGTTTCAAATATCGATCCATTATACGCTCTTCTAAATAGCCAAACAAAAGGCTATCTTGAAAACGTCGGGAACATTTCCTAAAAGAGTTCACAACCTAGCAAAATACTATAGAGCCATTAAAGTCACATGCAATTCAAGAGTAAGGAAATTTACTTTTCCCGGGATTGTTTGTAACCTAAGAATTTCAGTAAGGAAGGAAACTGGAGAAAAAAATTGCAGTTGAGGTGAGAAAAAATGTCAGATATTTTTCTTCGTATTATCATGTTGTCGGTTCACGTCAAGTGTGTTTTTCTTCCCAAAAAAAGTCTCCACCTTTTTGTTTCTTTTATGTCAAATCTTTCTTCTATTTTTGTCTTATTTTTGTCTCTTCTTTTCTTTCTACGTCTTTGAACGTATTTTTACCTCACTCGAAAACAAGGCCCTAAAATCCATTAAATCTAAAGCGCGCTGTTTGTCCAAATGGTCTAATTTTAGAGCACTTTTACATAATAATCGACAACGTGTTACATGGTCTATTTGCTCATTACTTTATGGCATTTAGGGATTCAAACACTTGCCGTAACATACGGAAAAGCATATTTGATGCACGCAAGATCCGCCCAGTCATCTATTCAAGTAATTATAGATCTGATTTTCAGCAATTACGCTCGATGTGGTGAGTTGGTCAAGTAATTTGCCCGACAATTTAAGGCTAATGAAATAAATGGAAATCTGATATTCTTGCCGTTTAGTCTGGTTTCATTAGATAGTTWAAAAAATGTATAGGAAGGCATTAAGCCATGAATGAGGACGTGTTTCAAGTACTTTGGATCAATTCCCGAAAGGTTTATTAAGAGAGGATTTAACTATTGGTCACTGATGTGACCTTTAGATTTAACTCAACAGAGGTACCTTGCATGCAATTCTTTCTTTATATCGTTCTTTTACTTTCTTTTTTCCTTTTATTATCTTCTCTTTCTCTTTTTGTCTTATTTTCTTTCTACCTTCCTAACTTCCTTCCTTCCTTCCTTCCTTAATATTATTCATTTTTTCGTACTTTGCTATCGTTATCATTTATTTTGATGGCTTGTTCTAGACTCTTTTCTAGTAATTTTGTTGCGATTTCCGTAGTTTCATTCTTGCTGGCCTCTCGATCCCTATATTTGATAGCTTGACCATCTGATGAATCGTTATCAAAAGTAACAGAAGATAAATGGCATCACTAATAAACGTGTATTGGAGTCATTGCCTTCGTTCGGTACGATAAGACAATCTACAGCCCTAAATGTCACAGTTCGATTTGATGAATACAGAAAGCAGGGCCTTCAACTCTTCAAATAATTGGCCTCTCCAAATTTAGGATTCGTTTCTGCGTCTTTACATTATAGATCGAGCTAATCTTGATAAGCATCGATAAATCGTTGAACTATAAAGGTTTTTGAGAGTATTTAAGCAAGCCGAAATAAAGAATATATCAAATTGACCAACTGCGGAAAAAGGTAAGGTTGGTGTGCGAATATTGTTTAGACGAGCCTTGGCTAAAACCCCTGGGTCGTTTCTTGTGATTGGATTGGTTTTATTCATTGGAGAGAAGAAAAAAACATTCAAAGACATAAGGTAAACCATTTTGCGGGTTAATGTTAGCGAGAGCTGGACTATCAAGCCTAGGCAAGCGTAAAAATATGTCCAGTATCTATAGAAAGGTACTTTTTTCATTCTGGTTCCATGGGGAGGTTTGATCTTGGATTCTCTTTTCGGGATAAAAAATTGAATTAGGAAACGACTGACAAGCTAAAATAGATAAATAATAACACTGTCAGGCGACGAAATAACATGATTTAGCGAGTTGCTAGGATGTAAGACGAAACACCATGGCACACACCGCTCCATTTCCGTTAGAAACGACAACGTTTTAGTGCGAATACTCTAGTCATAGTAAAGTCAATCTAAAGGCAATTGAATTCTTCTGTCCACACAAAAATCTGAACAAATTCAATTCATCCTAAGATTCAACAGAGTGAGGATTCTTAATATCTTATGGGTATGCTTAAGCTTTTTTCTCTCTACTTTGCTTTGAGTTTCTACTTTTTGTTGTTATTTTGTTTTGTTTATTTGTTTTTGCCTTACTCGTCTTGATTATATATTCGTTTAAGCTCACTTCAAATTTTTTTCCTTCTTTCTCATTTTTTCCTTTTCTATTCCATTTTTTCTCTTGGTTGATTTTTATATTTTCATTTTTCTATTTTGTTGTCAATTCTTCTTCTCCCGCTAATTTTCTTATTCTGTTCGTTCGTTTTGCTTTGTTTTGTCTTGTCCTGTTCTTTTCTTTTCGTTGTTTTGTTTTGTTTTTGTTTTTTGCATAGTAAAAGTAGTTCTTTTCAATTTCCTCTCCCCTCCCATTCTTTCTTCTCTTCCCTTTTATCCCCTTTCTCCTCTCCTTTCCACCCTCCTCTTTCCTCCCCACCAGTTCCCTTCCATCTCTTCCCTCATTCCATTCTTCTTTTCATCTTATTTTCTATCGTTTCAGTAATCTATTCATCCTACAGTGTTATATTTATTAATTAGTCTACCAAATCGATCGATCATTATAGTCTCTCAATATATATCAACACTAGATAACGACTTAGATTTTCTGACTTATTTATAGTTAAAAGTTCTCGACTCTTGTATACCTGTCACAAGAAGTCCAACATCTGCCATAACTAAAATCCTCATTGTAGCTGGATCATTAGTAACCACAATATCGTCCATCCATCAATAAATCACTAGTTTCGGTGTTAACTGATGTATCCACACGGGTGCAGTTGTGTAATCAGATGTGTCCCACTGCTTCCATCTTCTCTTTATTGTATATTTTTAGTATGACAAGCTTGTTTGGAAGCTTCTAGTCCTTGGGAGGAAAGAGTACATGTATTGCAATATACATGTAACTGTTTGTTATTAATCAACGCTGTATTGTGCCTTAGAGGTATAAAATGCTTATCATGAGCTGCCTTTATAAAGGTGGTGTTACACGAGAAACACGTGCACTGTTGCTCGAAAAATTGTTGTGTAACATTGCGTGCGGTTACGATTTTTAACGATATTGCGTGGCGGCACTGAGCATGTTGCAGGTATTTGAATGACCTTCAAAACTCACAACATTAGCTGTCTAACTAGACTAACTTTTTAGTTATTTTAGATAGCTTGTACCTTAGTTCTGAACAATTTTTTTTAAAAATACCTTTGATCAATGTAAACATTCAGGTACCAAAATAAATCTATGTCTATGTCTAACATTGTTGCCATCGATTGGTGTTGCTGCGCCCGCCATGTTACACGAGGCCAATAATTAACGAGGCAACACTGTTGCGCTAAAAATCGTTTCATGTAACATCATCTTATGAAAATAATAGTGGTACAGTAAATATAAGGTCGTTGAAGAAGGAATTCATAGAGAGTGCATATTATATACTGCAGTGATTCGGGTTTTTTTTTGTTTTTTTGTTTTTTGTTTTTTGTTTTTCTTTTTTTCTTACTTTGTTTATGAAAATTGCACTGAAGGTTCCGGCTCTCACTTTTCGAAATAAGAAATAATTGTAAAAGCAAACAAAGACTATACAGTACAATTTCAGTACTTTTCTCTAAATATTTCRACGAGATAAAAAAACATGGTCAGTTTTGGTGTTGACTGATCAAAATGTTTATACAAAAAAGTGAAGCCATAAAAAATTAAACGAAAAACCAACAAAAACATTATAGTCGATTAAATACTTTGGCCGATATTATATGGTGTAGAATAATAGTACTTATATATTTAATTAAGACATATTTTAGGGGGTAAATAGTATCGAACAAGATAAATTTATTCTCTTAGTCTGAAACCTTGTTTCTGAAACGGTAGATCAAAAAAAACATTTTGCAGAGTCTTTTCTCAAAGAAAATGAGTAAACGAGAAAATAGATTTAACAAAACATACAAAAAAGAAAACTGGTTTTCAAGATCGTATTATATCTTTAGACCACATAATTCATTGTTGACTTTAAAAAAAGGCTTAGCCACTAAGTATTCGTGTTAAAGTGTTATTTCATTTCTTAGATCATTCCAGTGTTTCTGTGCTCTTCCGAGCATGTTTTTGTGGTCGGGAGTCGGTCTTTTGTGATGTTTTTATGTTCAACACGCCGATAACAGTTTATCATATGGCCGGACTATTATTACGAGTTTTGTTCAAATTTGATCTAATGTATAAAAAAAGGTGTATCTAACAAGACTTTGATGATTGTGTCACTAAGAGCCTAATGATACTTCCTTTTAAATACTTAAAGCTCTTTACTCAGTTAGTTTTTGGTCGTTTGATCGAACTAAAAGGTGGTGTACTGACTTGCCTCTTCACTCTGGAGTCTCGTGTTCTCGTCATCACCTGTATATGAGTAGAGTTGCTTAGGCTCTCCCTCGATTCGAGGGTTTGTCTCTGGTTTCTCCGGTTTTTCCTCCCTTCACAAAACATAACAAGTTAATTTACAATTAATTCAATCTGTGAGTAAGGCGTGCCCTGATCTTGATCAGCTCAGAGGTTGTTTCAGGGTACGTATTGATGACATTTGAAGGTTATCGGTCGGACGGTCGGTCGGTCGGTTCCTATGAGGGGATATGATCATTATTCAATACACCGTTTAGTTAAGCAGGTTTATTGTTATTAGATATATAAGGTTATTTTTCGTTCTCAGGTTCGTTCACCAGTTAAAACATCGACAGCCATTTTGTTTTTCTTCATATTTATTATGGCTATTGAGATTGATTGATGGTTTGTTGGTCACCCGACTGGGAGGCCAGACAAGTCATGCATCTAAACACTCTTTCTTATTCGGCGGCTGCCTTTAAATCGTGAGTGAGCATGTCATCAGTGAAGTCGGTGTGTGAATAATGAGTTTTTCACAGCACTATGGTGTACGGTATCAATTCGATCTCAAAAGTGAGGGTCTCAAATCAATTAAGATTCATTTTCCAACCCTCATCTCGTCTCACAAA
This sequence comes from Actinia tenebrosa, assembly GCF_009602425.1. The sequence continues at coordinate 158,520 of NW_022260202.1, forward strand.
GATAAAGCTTACAGTCACGAACACAAATATATACCGTTAAATATCCACAAAATACAAAAGTGTTTTAATATTTTTATTTTAAGAGGAAATTAAACGGAAGAGGTATTTTTTCGAACAAAGTTTGATGCAAAGAATGACATATTGTTTCCACAACAAAATCCGCCTTTTTGTTATAATCATTCTGGGCAATTTACTTGTTCGTGTTGTCCAAAAAGAAGCCGAACCTTTTGTGCGCGATATACGCCTTAGCTCCCCATCAGAGCCAGACGTTGTTACTTGCGAGTGATATGTACACGGATGAATTCTGATGAATGCTGTTTGATAACCTAGATTTCATTTTCGTACAAAAGGGAAATTGCTACATTATGATAACAAAGGTTTATCCACTGTGCTTCTATTCACTGTATCGGATGGCATGGGGATTGCCCCTCGCGACAACAACTTTACCTTTCCATCCATTAAACAATATACATACACACTTAACGTTCGATTAACAAGTAGCCCTGATCTTTGGACTGATATATATATACATATATAGCTGTTGTTACGATACAGAGAAACTGACTTATTCAGGTAGTAGCCCTGATCTTTGGACTGATATATATATACATATATAGCTGTTGTTACGATACAGAGGAACTGACTTATTCAGGTGAACTATAAGTTACCGTTGAAATACATTACAGGTGAGAAAAATAGTGCTCTTCGTAAAAATTGATTCGTAAGTACAATTATGAATGTATTTTCTTTCGTTTCTTTATTTTCTTTTATTTCCCTTTTCTTTTTCCCTTTATCTCAATCTCAAGCACATCACAATTGTGTCCTCCTGTTCTATTGATGACTCTTCGCCTACATATTCAAGTTTCACACATTTATCTCAAAGCATCCCCCCCCTTCTTTCTTTCTTTTTCTTCTTCAATTTCTTTTGCTTTTTTCCTTCGATTCCTTTTCCTTCGATTCCTTTTCCTTCATGTCCCACATATAGCACTAGCTCAATTCATGAGGTGAAATTCAAGTTTTTGAATTTCTGAAAATACACTGCTTAACCTTTCTTTTCTGTAGATGCTTCTTCTGCTTTGAGTTTCTGCATTCACTAAGATAAGATTCTTGCCACTCTCCTTTATTACCTTTTCTATATATATATATATATTAATATTTCAATATTTTAATATACTTAGTTCTGCATTTACTAAGATAAGATTCTTGCCACTCTCCTTTATTAGCTTTTCTATATATATATATATTAATATTTCAATATTTTAATATACTTAGTTCTGCATTCACTAAGATAAGATTCGGGCTTCTCTCCTCATTAGCTTTATTCTTTATATTTTAATATTTCAATATTTTAATATACTTTCTAATGAACTTTAGTGGATTCCCATTCAGCATTTAACAGCAGTCTTCTCTTCACGGCTTTTCTTAGTCAAATTCATTAAATTGAATCAAAATATCCTCTCTACCACATGGAGCCATCTGCGAGGTTCCAATCAGAGACCGGAAAATGAGTAAGAAATTCAACTGCGATAGCGCTATTTTGACTTCCTTTACTCTCAGCGTGGTTTATACTACTAACTCACGCACTACAAAATCTGTCCAAAAATCCCAAACAATGGGTAGTTTTTTCGCATTTTCTACAATCCAGGGTTCTTGGTTTAATTTTTTGACATCACTAACTGAAATGGCAGTAGGTAGCTGTAGGTATATCCAAACGATAAAGAAAGTTTTAGAATTTTGGTCAATATGGGTTTGATGCCCTAATTGCCAATTACTAATCTCAGGCGACAATTTACCTTTTTATCCAGCTTCATTCATTAGTAGAGGTATATATATAAATATATATCTTTAGTCAAATCCAACTAGTCGTTTGTCATCAGTGCTGCGTTTTGATTGGATGAGCTTCTACTAGGTTATAAGTTATATCCTACAAGTAGCGAAAAGTGCCAGCTTTGAAAGCCAAGACATTAAATCTAACTTTAATTCAAGACTTGTTTGCGTCAATATATTTGACCGACTAGTTGGATTTCATTAAAAACATTAGTCCAGGGGCGGCGGAAGCTGAAAAATTTTGGGGGGGCACTCCAATATTTCACGTTACCTTGAAATGACCCCCCCCCCTGTTTAGCTTGATTACAAACGTGTATGTGTGATATTTCAATCAGTAACATTTTGCGCGCATTAAACCACTTGCAATTGTGCTGAGAGACACAAAAATGATGCAAGTCGTCGCTAGATATATCGTATATTTTTTAGATACAGAAAATTATGTTATATCAAAATAATAAATAATGGTAATCATAACCAAATCTCATGCGGTTTTTTTTTTTGTGTGAGGCATTATATTCTGGGGGGGCCAGGCCCCCCCAAAAAATCTAGTGGGGGGGCTAGTGCCCCCCCCCGGTCCCCCCGCTTCCGCCGCCCCTGTAGTCCTCTTGCGCTCGTAACCTATGAGTCAATATCCCATTCGGGCTCGAAGACTAATTGCTAAATAGCTCTCTCTTTTTTCCCCACTGTGTGTTTGCCAGCCAATCAAATTCAACAACTCTGATAATGAACAGATCAACACTAAGCTTACTCAGTACTACTAGCCAGTAGTAGGCATATACAAAACAAAGCTTGTTGTGCTTATATCTGCTTTGCCACGTCTTACATTGCTTATTAACGGTAAATCTTCTGTTTGTTTGCCGGTTTGTTTGTTTGTTTGTTTCTTCAGCTTAGCAAACCCTAACTACTTCCCGTTCTATTTGTGCCCCAAACCCACCTCAGCTGAGAGCACATGTATAACTGGTAAAAAAAAAGCACCATTATTGCATTTACATCATTACGTAACTAATGTATATTGTGTGTATTTCTCCAGCCATAGACCTACCGCACAGGATGCTCAATAATACTATATGCCCCGACGGAGCCTCGTGTTCCTCAACCCTCTTCGATCTCAACAGTTCGCAAGTCACTTCAAACGACACCGGTAATGGAACCCTCAATAGCGAGGCTCACTACAACATCGTGTTCAAGATATTCGCCGCGACAGTCATGGTTATCATAACCATCGCAGCGTTACTAGGCAACCTGTTGGTTCTGTACGCGTTTTTTAACTACCACAGGCTCAGAAACAATGTGACAAACTACTACATTGCCAGCTTGGCTCTTTCGGACCTCCTGACGGCCGCTTTGGTCATCCCACTGGAGATAGATACATTTATTAACGACTCTATGTGGAATAAAGGAGAAACCATGTGTCGTATATGGACCACTCTGTATCTGTTGGCTGCACCAGGATCTATAATTAATCTTTGTGCCGTCACGCTGGATCGCTTTATAGTCCTACGCGTTCCATTGCGTTACACCGAACTCGTGACACCCAGAAAGGCCGYGATAGTGATTATTTGTCTATGGGTGTACGCTTTGATTACCGCTTGCCTGCCAGTTATGGGATGGAGAAATATCAAAATGGATTTTATTATGGAAGGACGATGTACCTTTAATTTAACACCAGAATATACGACCCTCATGAACATCGTGAATTTTCTTATTCCAATGATCTTCATGGCCATATGCTGGTCCTTGATTTATCAGATTGCAAGAAAACATCAAAGAAGAGTAAAAAAGCTTGCTCGGAGTATGTCAGTCAACGAGACAACAATGTCGTTGACAATGAATGGTGTCAATGGACGACCGAGTATCTCTGAAGGCACGCATACCAAGAAATCAATCAAAAAGCACTTGAAAGGTTCAAAATACATTGCTATCATTGTTGGTGTGTTTTTCTTGTGTTGGTTGCCGTATACCTTATTAAGTCTATCGGTGTCTGTTTGCGGAAATAAATGTTACTATGCTACGCCAGAAGAACTGGCGAACATTCTACTAATGATGGGATACCTGAACTCTGCGCTCAATCCATACCTCTATCCTTTCCACGACAGACAGTTCAAAGAGGCTTTTAAAAACATACTTTTCGATATACAGAATCTTACGATATGGGAGATATTTAGACGAAAAGATGGCTAGACTGGCGAAGCTTGGCTGTTAATCGGGCAAATATTCCTGAAAGTCAAAATAAGTGCTTCACTCTAGAAGACGTCATAAAAGGATGAACTGCTTTCCTGATTTCCATCTGAGATGGTCAGCCGAGACGTCTGTACGGTGCTAGACAAATGACGAAGATATTTACGAATCGACAAACATCGAATCAAGATTGTCCTGATATTAAGTAAAGACGCCGCTCTCGATTCATGTAGTCTGAAAGGAAATTTGAAATCAGATGGCATCTATTTCATTTAGCAAGGAAACTAATATAATATAAATGGCGATCCCGTGTCATTCTCTTTAGTGTCATTCCTTTGTTTGTCAGAGGCGCGTGGGGAGACGCACGAAAATGGATAAAATTCAGAGAATCCAACAAACGTATTTTAAAGGAATTAATGTCAAATGGAAAAAAAAAAACGTTTTCGCTGAAATGGATTTATAGACCTTTTACTTCAAAGGTCTTGTTTTCTCGTGTGATATCCCTTGTGCTTTATACCTTTCTTTACCAGTATTCCTGAAGATTGATAATATTCTATAAGCGCCATCTTGGATAAATTCAAAAAAGTTAGTCATTCACAAGGTTACGAGGCTAAGACCGCTAAGGATCACGATAAACAGTTCACATCAAATTAAACGAGTAAAGGTTTTTGACGCAAATTGCATCTTAATTATGCTCACATGAGGTGAAACCGTTACTAGTAAAAGTTAGTGCAGTTTTCGTATGACTGTGAAAAGCTCAGTGCCGTAAGCGTGACGTGCCGTGACCGTGATACTTTCTAGAATTGTAATTGGCTGATTTTTTTTCACGCGCAATGTGATTGGTCTAAAAGTGCCGTGATCTAGGCGTGACCGTGTCCGCGCCGGTAAGAGGGTCCATCCAAACAGTGCGGATGGAAACTGTTCATAGCTTAATTAACCCTGAAAATATACGAAGCATTCATCACTCACATATACCCCTCCCCTCTCCTCGTAAACACTTCCCCAAGAGGAGTGGGGAGGGGGGTACAAGTATGTGTTTGATTGATGCAACATAGTATTAGGTTACGTGATATATCAAACGCAAAAGGTCCAATTTAAAACGGACAATAAACTATCAGTATCTTCCAGTCAAACATGTATATATATGTACATATCTATAGGTTGTTTAGATTAGCCCTACAATATATATAGCTAAACAAGACATACATCCCTGAGGATAATATTTTACCACGAGGGAGGAGTGGGGGATTTTGTAACCCTCACGGACTCGCCTCAATAGACCTAATAACTGTTTCTCTATTTTAGACCACGTGTCATAGCAGCGCCTTGAGTATTATATCTTTCGTTGTCAGTAACGTTTGACTTTAACGTTTTTCTTCTAAGAAGATAAATTGATATCTATGAGACTCGAACAAAGAATGTAAGGGAATGACACGTGGTCTGGAATTGGAAAATAATTTTGGGTCTATTCCCCTTTGATTGTTTCAGGTCTTCAGCTAAGTCAAGGTCTTGCCTGGAAACTTCTTGCAACAACTGCAATAATAAACCCCTGGATATATTCTTGCAAAAATTGCATAAAGCCCTAAGACAATTCTAAAAGACTCGGCAACAACGAAATAAAAAATTTCGTCAAAACACCCTAATCACTTTAGGAAAAAACAAAACTATTTATTTTGATGGAATCAAAAAGTCGTCACGTGTACTGTGAAAAATGCTAAAGCATCTTTTGGACTCTAGGTATGTTAGTAAAATAATTCAAGCCGAATAGGCCTGTCATTGGTGTTTGTATTATTCACTCTCTGTTCCTATGATGAGTATATGAGTAGTAAAGACTGTATTAAAAAATGTATGTAAATGTAAACCAAAAAAATATTATAGAATGTTACAACAAAATACGTTAGTCGAGTCCAAAATTCTTTCTATTGCTGGGTTTCAGTTTCCTGTATCGTTTGAAAGTTCATCAGCTGAATGTCACAAGTTTTCAGGTTCGTAGCGCGGTCTCAATTATAGGTGGGCAATGTACCATTTTCCCGTCAAATCCACAGTATCCCGCATTAAATTTTGGTGCCGAAAGCAAGCTTTTTTTGGAGGGGGAGAAGGGAGTGGGGAAATTGATTTCAATAACATTCTTTGTCATTACCAGTACATGGTGGTCAGTGTTTGACCGCCATTTGAGGAAGATAATGAGATTGAAAGACTTTTATCAGCTGATTGAACCCAACTTTAATTCTTATCGGCAGCTAAACAAGAAAGAAAACCCACGCGCATGTTTGTAGTCTGTATGGAATTTTTTCGAAAACGACTCCACCCTAGTACAGAAACGAGTGACTGATTGTGCACTTATTTGTCGCGTGGGGACTGGGAAACCACCGTCTGCGTAAACAGTAGTCGCAGCTCCAAATAAACAGAAATTCCAGCAATATATAGAGAAAAATTGAAAATATCGAAATAAAAGTGTAGAAAATGCGTTTGTAAGGTTTCCAGTCAGCAGGAAAGCTCGATTGTTCAAATAGATATCGCTTAACTGATAAAGCTGAGTGTAGACAAAAGGATTCAAGCAATCATTCTTCCTACGGAAAGGGTTTTAATTCAATAAATAATTTAAAAATAAAACATGCCACACCCCCGAGACATCTACAGAAGCTGAGGCGCCGTATGGACTTCGGACGGTAATTATAAGGCCGATCCTACTTCGGGTTACGCAGGATAATGTTCCAGCGCGAAGACCTCAGAGGAGAGACTTTCCTGCCCCAAGACCGTACCTACGTCTAATCCCTCCAATCCGCCGCCTTCAAACGTACATCGTTTGCAACGCGCATCGATTTGAAGTGGAAAATAATGTAGCCTATCTAGTGCATTGTTGACACGGCTATTCATTGTCTTGCTAACTTCGTGTACTGTGGGCCGAATC
>NW_022260202.1:170811-181619 GCF_009602425.1 Actinia tenebrosa
TAAAACTTTGAATTCAAAATCTTTAGCGGAAGTCAGTTTCTTTTCGAATATGAATCAGCAAATTCGAATGATAAGGAAGCAACGTAGTCCAGCACAATAGGAAAACTATCTACGACTTAGCCTGTACATATGCTAGTAATGTATGATGAGTTAATTCTCACCGAACGAAAGCAAAACAATAATGAGTAGATACGTCGATTTATCCTTCTTTCATGACTTTCACTTTAATTTGATGCGGTATTAATAGTCCACAGGCTTATCACCCTAAGTTTTAGTGGTTTCGGATTTCTCTGGTTAGGGATCCCTGTGGCACAGAGGTGGCTATTTATTGATCGAGTTCAAACTTTGCTTCTAAAATATCTTTTTAGTGCACGTAGTCGGTCAAAAACGCTCTTTTGGGGCTGCGAAAGTTCGACGGTTAATTGGACTCGCTCACCTAGTGGAAAAATGCTATGAAATCCCACAAAACCAAGGGACATCAGCTGGATAATCGTTCTTTGTTCTGTTTGGTTTTCATGCGAAAAGAAGAGACAGAAGGGGAAAACTTTCGGGTCCAAATACGAGGTGGTGATCGATCCGACGGTCGAAGCTGCCTGCCTTGTCTAATTTGTGCTGTCGTTTGACAGAAAACTAATATATTCCAGGCGGAAGTATGGGTGATGATGCAAATTTGGGTCAGTTATAGGAAGAAACTCGTCACATGATCATCATCACACCTGTCACATGACCAAGCAGGAATTAAATATGCCACTATATTTGTATCTCTTTAATCTGAGGAGAAAATATTTTGCCGCCTACTCGATCCAGAGTACCGATAATCTTGTTCACGATGATAAATTTTGCTTTAACTATTTCTACAGCTCTTCAAAATTAAAACTGAATGATGCAAACATTTACAGGGAATATGTCTGTAAATGAGTCAGTCATTATATCTCTATATCCGATGCGCGCATAGTTTGAATGCGAATGTGAGATAAATAACCATGTTACGTGCATGCATGTCATATTACAAAACTGAAACATTTAGAAACTGAAATGCAAAAACTAATATAAATCATTACAAAATCTTGTCGCCATCCAAATTTCGTTCTATGATATAATATTCAAAAGCAAGCGTTGAGCCAGAAGTTCCCAGTGTTTTGCTTTGATTAGAGTATTCAGTCAATGAAATCTTATTCATTTCATCCTATTCTATATTATTGTTTTTGAGCTTCTCCATGGATTTTTCTTCGGGACTGCTGTGGTCTGAACTCAACGACATTTTGATGAGTACTTTCGACGACGAGTTAGGGAACACAGCAAGTGAAGAAAAAGTATATACTCAAGTGGTGCAAAGTCTCATAAACTACGTAGAGGAGAATGTTAATGCTTCGGATAGTATTTTGATAAGTGGTAGCTTTGCTGAAACTACCAATATGCATCCTTACGTACGACAACACGAGGCTGAATTCGATATCATGATAGCAACGCGCCATTTTATCATATCACGTGATATGCAGCCCGCCATATTCAAGGATATCCCGGATGAGCCTGGGTTTGTCAGGGTTGAGGCGTCCGATATTCGCGAGAATGAGTCAATCGAAGTCAAAGAAGTCATTCATTCTGGCGGACGTAGCTCCCATTTTTACATCGTTCCAAACAGAAAAATGTTCCAATATCAACCAAATCCGATATACAAAAACATTCTTGTTCAGAGTATGTGTGATACTTTAGGAATTGAAAAGCTCTCCGTGATGGAATATCAGCAGGGACCTGCGCTTACTGGATCTTTTTTATCTCTTCTGCCTTCAATTGAATCCATCAGTACCCATCCTAAAAACACGCTCTTCAAATTTCTAGGCCATCTCGGCACTAGAGTTTTGGAGCACTTCGACCATGACAAAACAGAGACAGAGAAAAACAATTTGAATGGGGAATTTAAGGAGCACAGTTTTTGGGAAGCTTTTAATGTTATGAAGACCACACATCCAAAAGAGATTCCTTGGATTAATAAACTAGTGGTGGATTTCTGCCCAGCCATCAAGTGTGAAGGATGGCCACACAAAGCCTTGCGTTTCTTTCATCGTACAAGGGTTTGGCCTGATCACACCATGCTGAACAAGCTACTACAAAGTGGTTTCCATTTGGTTTACAAACCACTCAATCCTTTATCACAAGACTCTGTCGAATGGAGAATTTCCTTCTCTCAAACAGAAGTCTCATTGTTTCAAAGCATGGATGATTTCAGAGTTTGCTGTTATCGTATTTTCAAAGCCATTTACTACAGTGAGTTGACGTTACCAAAAGTTCTCTGCTCATATCACATGAAAACCATCTTCCTGTGGGCGTGTGAGAGAATACCGTCCGAGATGTGGGTGAAGGCGAACTTGGCGCAAATCATCATGGGATTGTTGGATGATTTACTGCATTGCCTGGTTACCAAGAGCTGTCCACACTATTTCATTCCTGAAAACAACCTGTTTGCGCATGTGCACCAGGACTTTCTAGACCACCTGGCTAAAGTGGTTGCAAAAATACGAAGAAATCCAAAAAGGTAAACGCATTTTTTTGCTACTTAATTTCTTTTTAGCCATCAAAATAACAGCAGAATTTTATGACTTACCGCTACTTTGTTTATCTGTCTGTCCATATTTTTGTACCGCTTCCATCCTTTCTGCGTTTCTTTGATTAAAGCTATTCAAATATGGTTGGTGCATGTTGTATGTAAATGCCACACTATGTGCGATGTAAATGCAATCAGCGACTGAAAGGTCACAACAATATAGAATTTCCATCTGTGCTGGCATTATTTACATAGAGTGGTTTTCGTAAGACTGTGAAAAGCTCAGTGACGGTAAGCGTGCCGTGCCGTGACCGTAATGTTTCCTAGAATTTTAATTAGCTGGGTTTTTTTCTCACGCAATATGATTGGTCTGACAGTGCCGCGACCTTCGCGTGACCGTGTCCGCGCCGTGTTTATGTCGTTTTCCGGGTATTTGATTGGATGAAGAATACATTCTCGAGCAATGTGATTGGTCTGGCGTATCCCTTGCCGTGTCACGACCGCGTTCGTGCCGTGACCTTTTCACAGTCATACAAAAACTGCTCCATGATCAACAATACATGTCTAGCTTTGTAATAGGCACTCGATCATATATTGGCATGTTAGACTGCGCAATATTAAGTAAATAAATATTATTATTATTATTAATAATATTAATATTATTATTATTACGGTAAATTGCAAGAAAATCTTCCTTAACCTTGTTTTGAAATAGCTGTCTGTATACATGTATGATCGACTTTGTCGGTTTTTAGCTGTTTTTACTTTAGTTTTGCGATAACAACAAGATGACTTATTGAATTCATTGTTTTATCATACTTCTTTATTATATTTTTTTAGATATCTGTCTGTTCTAAAAAACCGAAATACTGCTGTCCAAGACAAAGACGTCGGCGTGGAAGACGTATCTAGCATGGGTGATATCGAACTAGACTGAACCATGTACTATCAGTCCTGATCAATGTGCCTTGCCTTGTAGTATTTTTGAGCAGCAAAACTACAACTCAGTCGATCGACCGGATAGGCTTTTCCCGGATTTACTGAGGTGACAACGAAACAATGGCTTCAAGTCGAGGTTTGACTTGATGAGTTCATACATTTACTGTATTTTATCAAGTTCAACCTCGTCTTGGAACCATAGTGTTTCATGGTCACTCAAGCGAAATCGAGGAATGTTCGATTAATAGAATAAACTTCTGCTCATTCCCAAGCATCTCTCAGCGGGTTGATAAGCGGGATATTTGCTGCTTCTCTATTTATAGAACTGAAACCAATAAAAATAAACCCGTTGCTATAGGCAACACAATACTAAATTCCAGCTGGGGGCTTTCAAAACGGAAAACTAATTCTCAATCTTATCATGCTTCTTTAAATATAGCGGGGTTGGATATTTGACTATATATGCTACGTGTAAAAGATATTTGATGAAACTTGTACTCGATGAGTTACATGTACAATTCCGTAAAAGGTTTGATTTTTTAGCGAGACAAAAATATTCTCGATCACTGATTGGTCGATTCCTAAAGGCAGAGTAAAACGAAACACCTGGATAGCTAATGAACAGGTGTAGATGAGAAATGTAATATTGATAAAGAAAAAAAACTGTCTACCTTTACATAATACGAGATTAGAAAATCTATCTGCTTTATCTTGAAGTAAAAACGTCCATTACGGTACAATACTCCCAACTTACCAGCCTTTTGACGTGTGGGTGGTTTTTTTTTTTTTTTCAACAATACTAGGATGTGTTGGTTAGTAGTATTGTTGATTATGATGAGGTCGAAGGCGGAATATAAATTCACCCGAAATGTTATGGTAAACAATGCGATCAAGAAGCCTAATTGAACACAAATGATCATGTTTGTTTGAAAATGCTAAGCCTGAAAAGCTCGTGAAATATTGGACGGAGCTTTGAATGGACTCGGAATATCGTCAACAAACCTAACGAAACAAAAAGGGGCATACAACAAACTGAACAAATGCTTGGTGAAGTTGATTAGAGTGAGATAAAGAAGAGGTAAACACAAGATGGAAATCAAAAGCTAAACAGAGTTTATACATTATAAAAGCTCTGAATTATGACTTTCATTTGCACAAACAGGGCAATACTGCCTGTAAAAGTACATGAATATTATGCCATGGAAGACGCGATGATTCAGTGTGGCGATACTGACTCAGTCTTGCCTCCATTGGACCAAGGCACTGTTAAAAAGGTTAATTCTAGCAACGCTTTGATTGAGAACCGATTGAAAATTTTTCGAAATCAGCTCCAGAAAGAAAAAGATGAAGCAAAGATGCGTTTTCTTTGCAAAAGACAGGATTTTTTCAGGACTAGTATTATTCTACAAGAACGTAAAAGACTTGCCTCTAGAAAGAAATCTAGGTTCACATCTGGGGATGACAGGAAGGAATCGATGAAAGAGGAAAATACATCCTCGATTCATACGCTTAGCAAAGATGATCTGACAGCGCGCGAAAATGGATCAAGGACTACGAGAGAAAATAGCTTGAATGTCGACAACATCTCTCCTCTAAGACCACCTTTTTTCTTGCCACCTTTGCACAAAAACATAATGTTGGACTTAAAAGATACTAAAGAAAGAAAAGAAAGACAAGAAATGCACTGGAAGTTGAACGAAATCAAGCTTCAAGATGTGCAAAGCTGTCAATATTTGAGAATCGCTGGCATGGCAAGGCTAATGTTTGGTTTACCAGAATCCGATAACAACGGCTTTTTAGGCCCCAAAATAAACAAGAGTCCCTCTAATGAAAATGGCAAATCTTAATGTATTGACAAGAACTTTAAAAGGACAATATTTAGGATCTTAGAGAGTGTGGCTTTGACTAATATCAATACAAACTGCAGTGCTTGCATAGATGAACAAGCCCCTTTTATACGAATTCGCTGACTGAACAACAAGAACTTCATTTTTAGGAAATATTCAAATTATAAACAAAAAAAAATTAGAACTGAACGTGAAAGGAATGTCATTATCTTACTGATTTACTTTATAATTTCGAGTGAACGTTTTCGACCTCGTGAAAAAGTAAAATAGCTTCCTTCGTTGCAGTTGCGCGTATTTTTTGCGTCAGGCTACAAAAGAGTGGTATTTCTGCGATGGGTTTTTTAAAACTCAATTGACTTGTCTAATATAGCTAGGGTCATATTTATTTTTATCGATATACGTATACATTAAACTGCATTTTTTAAAACGTTCATTCTAAATTTATTTTAATTATATTTGTATAGTTTTAAAAAAGATTTTGCTCAGATTTTGTTCATATGCGAAAACTGAAAAAAAAAAACACTCAAAAAGCAGATCTAGCTGTGTTCCTAAAAATAGCCTAAAAATTTAGAGCTCTTCCCTGGAGATTATTTCTATTAATCTAAAATCTATGAACTTTGAATTAAGAGTTTGAATCCAGCAGAGTTGCTATTCTAGTTTTTGAGTAACGAGAATAATGAACGACTCGTGCAAAACAAAAAATTGCAATTTCGTTTAATTCAGCACCATTGTTCTTTATCTCTGGGAAAACACATTTAAAATGAACAATTCTACTCTGGTTAAAAAATATTTTTTAATGTTCCCACTGAGCTTTTATTTCACTGAGTTGGTCGTTTCCTAAACCGGTTCAAAAAGATTCCAATGTTCCTATGGCTAGAATTCCAAAAACAGACCGGTTAGAAATGCTATACGTTGTTTCTATGAGTTCTGAAAACAGAACTCCAAGCGAAATAGAATTTCAACGCGTTTGGCATATTTTTGGAGTTGTACTATTTAATTAGTTTTAAGATAATCATGGATGCTCCGTAAAAGCTATACTGCTGATAATCAGGAACTTAACATCTTTCTTTCGTTTTTAATGGTTTTACCCATGTTTTCTTATCATCGCAACAATGAGAAACCCATTATGTGTAAAGTCAGTTCATTTAACGTTTTTTATAACATTTCCCAGATCTGCCGGTAAAGTAGTAGTCTTTCTTGCAATTGTGCCTCAGTTTCTTTGAAGGAGTTTGTTAATTCCCGATCAGTAAATTCTGCCTCTTCAAAACAGATTAAAAGTTTTTCTTGACAAGTCTTTTGATTATAACAGTTGTATCTGCGTCTGGTTCGGACTAAAATCTTGCGTTTGATCCTGGGAATTTCGCGGGCAAAAAAAAAAAAAGGTTGGTGATGACAAGGATGGATATAAATAGAAGTTTATTATATTATTTATGACCCTAATCGGCTGATTTTCCAGGCAGTAGCTAGTGGGCCGTGTGCCTACATTGGACAGTTGGACATTAGTTCAGTCGTCGCAAGCCGGACCAGACAAATCGGTTAAGTAGTTAAACACGTGTGGTGTTCTCTAATAATACACTACCCTCACAGCTGTGTTCGTGGGTTTAATACATGGTGCTGCATCCGCGAAGCAAGGGAAATAGAAGGTTCAAAGGTTTTCATTTTTCACACATAAAAAAGACAAAATTTTACACCCGTTATTAAACATGAGATGTTTAGCCAGATAGGTTGAGGGTCGGTAAGAGAGACAACCCAAAGGGTTTAATTAGTTACTTTTGCACCCAGTAGTATTGTAAAATGAATATTAATGTAATGTGAAGAACTCTGCTAACACGAAAGCAAACTTACAGAACTATGTGTACTCACAGGCAGCCCAAACAAGGTTCCTGTGTATGGTTTATAAGGGAATGTATGGGAGTTATGATAAAGTATGAAAATAAAATGTTTCACTCAACAATTTGCCTCAAAACTTGCTGCAGTTGTTACTTTTACTTTGTTCAGTCTTCTGGCGACGTTTCAGCGCGATTTGAGGCCGTTTAGTGGGTTTTTTCAAAATTTGCTCTTCTCTACCTAAATACCATTATTTGAGGCAGTTTAGTGGGTTTTTTCAAAATTCGTTCTTCTCTGCCTAAATACCATTATCATAACTCCCATACATTCCCTTATAAACCATACACAGGAACTATGTGGGAATATAATTAAAGTTCTTAGCGTGGGTTTCCTGTGTTGAGAGAAGCCCAAAAGTTTTAGGTCAGCGGTATTCTTGGAAAGTTTACAAAGTCTCCATGGTAACGATTGTAGCTCGAATCCAAGGAACTAAAGTCAAAAGAACACAAACCAGCTCAGCTCGTAAACAGCCAATTATTACCATAAGGTAGGTGTAAACGAGGTTTCCTTTAGTCCCTTGATGTTTTCTACGTGATATTGCTTACATTCAAGACGTTTTAAACTATTTTTATTGCACGGGGAGCTAAAAGAACTAAAATTAAAACGGCTTATCAAATCAATATGGAAGTCAGACGATCACTATCATACAACAATCATTAACTTCTTGTTGGGATTTGTAGCTGTAAAAAGCTAACTATGATATCAAAGTGCCTTTTATTTTAAGTTGCTTTCATTCTAGGTTTTAATACTACAATACGGAGGTTTTAAATTTCTTAGAAAAAGTGTAATTTAGTGAAGTGAAGTTTTTGCAGGTCAAAATCTCGAGCTTGACTACTCATATTGATTTGTACTTCAACGTTACACTGTAGGCTTGGACACCAATAATTTGGATATTCCGTTTGTGTTAACACATATCCAGTTTTTTTATAACAGTTTTATCATAAATTCAGTGTAGATCTTTTTTTTTTTTGAAACAGAGATAATTCATATTTCACTAGACTATATACATACCTTAGCTTTTACCTGCATGGTATAGCTATACCAAAAAAAAATCAGTCTGAAACCGTTTTCATGAAGAAATAATGTTTTTGAATTCATATTTGTGGTTTTTATACATGTAGATATTATATTTATCAATTTTTTAATATCATTTTTATTTAAACATTTTTCATCTTAAAATTGAACCCAGTAGTTAAATTCGCTTATCAGCCTTCTGACAATATTCTCAGTATTGATTCTAAATGAGGTTAGATGTTGAATAACCCAAAAAAATTTCGTAGTTTGAAGTTATAAAGGTTTTTCCATACCATATGATAATGCTATGATGCATGAGGAGGCATATGGCATGGACAAACCTTTATAACTTCAAAAAGCTGCACTCAAACTATTTTTTCCCCGGCTATTCAGCATCTTACCCCACATAGAATCAATACTGCAAATATTGTCAGAAGGGTGATAGGCACTTTCACCAATCATAAAAAGGGTCTAATGTTTAGTTATAAACAACAATGACATGGTAATGTGGGGGAAATGCAAAGCATTAAAAAAATGGTGCACAAAATAATTTTATTTATGACTCATTAGTGATAAAAGATTGAACATAAATTGTTTTTTATCTATCATTATTATTATTTATTATTACATCAGAAGAACTGGCAATCTAATCAGGCCCAATGGGTGCAACACTGTCCAGCCATGCTCAGTGGACCTCGGCAAGTGATCACAGTAAAGGGAAGCTTGCATTTACAACTCACAACGAGGCCCTACTCAATAATATTGTACAGAATATTGAACAACTTGTGAACAAAAACCCTCATGAAGCTGAGGTGGTGTTCAAGGAACCATTTAAATGGCATACAGATCTGAATCCTGATGCATTTTCTTCTTTGAACTTTGGTTCCTTGGGATATCAAGTCAGGTAGGTCAACAGAATGCAAGGTTTCCCTGTAGTTTACTAAATCATAATAGTATAAACAAATGCATCTTTGATAATAGTTATAGATGGTATTGTAAAAAAATCTAGTTTCTAGTATGGATGGCATCTGCTGTGGTAATCTCACCAGTTTCTTTGAGTTTGCCAGTTTTCAGTGTTTTGCTCACAAGTTTATTTTTTACTGTATTTTGACAATACATAAACACTAATAGCCAGCTTGGGCTATCTGTGTATCTCTCTGCAAAACCTAATTTAATCTGTAAGTTAGCAATAATCGACCAACCCAGAAATTGTTCCAGGATTCATCAATTGAGTACTAGGTATCTTTTAGTGTCTTTAATATACAATGTAATAATGCTATAATTTCTTGTTCCTTTAGTGACAGAGAAGTGAAGTCAGAGGCCAAAAACTCTGCAGGAGATCCTTTGTTAACCCTGGATAAGGTATGAAGTTTTGGAAATAATATTATTGGGGTCATCCATTTTTATACAAGTGCATAAAGAAGATATCAAAATAACCAACATATGATAAGAATCACTTCAAGGATGCAAGATATGAGTATTGTGTAGTTCCAGAAACTATTCAATACCCCCCCCCCCCCCCTGGAGGATTTCACTTTTTTAGACCCCCCCCCCCTCCCCCAATCCCCAAATGGGGATGGGGGGATGGGGTATGGATAATGTCTGGAACTACACATTATATTAATGCATCATATTATAATAACATCTGTATAATGGTATGTCATGCAGTGTCATAAAAAGGGTCCCAGAAATGCATATAGAGTGCTAGACTTTTCTTCTAAAGCACAATAGTTTGCACCAAATCCACAGGAACTCCAAAAGTATAAGCCATTGAGACCTTTAATTACAAAAACATTTCTCTCATATCCTTATGAAACTCACTGCTCAACTTTAACATCCTTGTTCCTTTCTAGGATGGTCACAACAGTATTGTCAAAGTAATGAGCTTTGAACAAATCAATAATATTCTCAAAGTAGCTGGAGAAAGAAAATGTCAGGAGGTTCAAGCTTGTCTTGAAGGTACTATATTATAATGAATAATCAGCAGTCCTGTGTGACAGTTACACTATGACTGGAACTAAGAGGTTATGTAGACCATAGACTGCAAGCAGTCTCACTATTCCCTCCAGACTCAGTAAAGACAAGTGTTTCAGGATTGCTGTGGACGTGCACAGAAATTGGAGCCAAGTAAGCCGAGTAGGGAGATGAAAAGTAGTTTCTCTCTTACTCGACTTCAATCTCCACAGGCATCCACAGGAATCCTAAAACACTCCTCTCTACTGAGTCTGGAGAAAAGTGGGACAGCTCCCAGTCTTTGTAAACCAAGGGTTTGTGTCAAAATGAGCCTCAGAAATGGAAAGAGCACAGATTCAAAATTCTGGTTTTTTATTTATAATATCTATTTATATCATAACATTTATTTATATTAATATTTATTTATATTAAAATATTTATTGATATTATAATACTTATTGATATTATAATATTTATTTATATTATAATATGTGACACGAAATAATAGTAATAGAAATATGGGATTTGTATGAAAAAATGAAATGGATGACAAGAGCTTCACTGTCATCCCACACATTTTCCCGTACAAATCCTTTGCAAATCAAGTTTTTTTTGTCCCCCCCCCCCCA
>NW_022260202.1:181655-210072 GCF_009602425.1 Actinia tenebrosa
CACTCACCTTCCCATTAAAAATGAATGGCCCCTTACTGATATATCAAGGTGCAATTGTGCTGGCTAGCTACCCCCTTTGGAGTGGAAAAATAATAAGACTAACTTACCTTTTTCGTTTATATCAACAGAGAATAGAGATCCTATTGCCATTATCATGGGTCCTGCATATGCGTCAATAAGCACCAGTGACAATGCCCTATTGAAGGCTCATGAGGACCTTAACAAGGCTCGTTCAGGCTCAGCTGAGAATGTCGATGAACTGGATAGCAAGTTTAGATTAATGTTGCTACTAAACCAGATAGACATGCAGCTAATGCACTCTTCAGTGCAAAAGATTGCAAAGTAAGTTGTCATTTCTTGTGCACTTTCTTTATCAGTAATTCTTATCTGATTATTTTATTTTATTTATATATATTTTTCAGGGAAGTCAGATTGAACCCAGAAGCTGTGCAGGTGAATACATAGATTCTTTTTTCCTACAATATTACAGCTTATTTCATGTTTCTACAACCTAATCAACTCCAAACATCTGTCATTTTAACCACAGTCAATCAAATTACAACAGTCCAAGTGCATTCTTAGTCATTCTGATTGCGAGTGATAAATATTCCCACAAATAAGTTTGGAATCTTATACTCCATTCACGCCAAGGCTTAAACATGTTTTAAAGTGGTTTAACTAAACAGGTTTGGAAAACTATCTACGAACACTGCACAATATTTGGTAAAATAATGCATGTAAACTATCCTTTGTCTTGCTCTGACAATATTTTACAAAGTTTCATTACATTGTAGGTTTCTAGTTTCTCAATTTTTTTCCTAATGAAAACATAGTTTAACTAAACACGTTTAGGTGTGAATGGGGTATTACTTTTAGGATCTTGATTTTGATATTCAGCTCAGATTCTTACATTTCTAGAAAACAAATTTTTGATTTTTCTCTGATTTTCTTGTGAATCTTTAATTCAAAGGATGAATATGAATTGCTGAAATCGTTTTCCGGCGAAGAGGAGAAAAGCTGTCTGGAGTCTATCAACTGGGTTCTTGGTAAGAATCATTCATTGTTCTTGCAAATCAATGTGAGGGTAGTACCATCCAATCAAAAATAAAAATAATACCACACCCATTGCTTCATCGTGTCTTTCATAAGAGAGAAATATCTCATAATCCGATTGATTGGAATATGATTATTAAATGAATCAAGTATAAGACACAATTGGCTGTCGTAACGTGAGTTTTTCACGTCATACGATGTCTCTTTCCTGGCATTTATTGACATCGATCAAGCCAGCGAGTCTTGTACCACAGGACAAAAACTAACCATGCTGACTTACGTTTCTTCTTCCCTTCAGATTATCAGTTCTCTAACGGATGCCACGCTCCTCCATGGCGCCAAGTCCATGGTGATATCAGCTATATCGCGGTGAAACCAGTCGATGGTGATTCACTGTTAGTTCTTGCTAGTACATCAGGATACTTCCTCACGACCAAGGACGCCCAGGGAGAACTCACATATGAAAGACAAGGCGATATTTTCCCTACTCTAGCAGCTTTACTCAAAACTAAAAGCCCACATTTTGCTTCGACTATTGATAAAAAGGCGAGTTTACAAAATCGCGTTGTCTGCAGAACACAAGAGAAGCACAAGCGCTCACAGTCAAAATTGATGACGTAAGCAAAATGAAATGACGCGCGCTCTTAGGTCATAAAACAAAATGACGCGTAAAAACAATTGTTACGTTGATCGCGCGCGCTTGGATTTAAACTGATGTAAAGATCGCGACAGCTCTTTGAGCCGTTTTGTGAAGCAATCGCAAAAAAAAAGTAGTTTACAACCTGCAACGCCTATAAATCATACCAGCGTTTTCGTTGCACAAGGTACAGAATTGTATGACTGAAGATGATTGACTACATATTTGAAGACTAAAGGTTTTGTTTTTATATCTTTTCTAAAGGAGTTTGCATACTACGGCTCTCTTGAACAGAAAAACGAGGCAGCAGATAAAGTTTACGAAAACTACAACGATGAAGAGAAACCAGAACAAATAAATGAAGACAACCAAGTTGACGCTATGAACAAAAAGAAGTAATGTTTTAGTAGATGACTTGACTAGTTGAGTGAGAGGGTTGTTCAGATAACTGGACTTGCAGTATTATGAAAGATCAGCCAGATAAACTAACAAGTATAGAAATAACTAGAAAATGAGCAAACCAGAAACCAAACGATCGACAAAAAAGAAGGAAATGACTGAAAAATAAAAATGGAACAAGGAACAAGCAAGCAAGCAAACAGTAAACAAAACAAACAAACAAGCAAATGAAATAATGAAATTAGCATCTACCGTTGATTTGTTTAGGTTTAGTTTCGTAACGAAGCAATTTTGAAACTACAACAACAACTGACTTTGTAACTTGATAAAAAATAGAGTTCAATGAGTAGAAATTGTTTTTTTAAGCCATAGTCAGTAGATAACCATGTTAAATAACTATCGTCAATGATTTTTTCAGCGAGCCTAAAAAGTCCAAAACATCGAAAACAACGCCACAAAAGAAGAAAGGAGGGAAAGGACGCGTTTTAGAGCCATCACAGAAGTGGAAAAATATTGGTTTTGGAGAAGATTTACTGGAGGCAGAGTAAGTGATTTTATTTAAACAAACGATACCATCAATAGTAAGTCCTAATCACAAATTGTTTAAAATAATATTCTTGATGATTGTCTATTTACAGCGAGAAAGATAAGAACAAAAGCAACGAAGAGAAGAAGCCATCTTCCAGATTCAGCAAAAGCAGGTACGAGTGTGTATCAGTGACCTGGTCGGAAAGACTTCTCTTATTTTCCCATTTTTTCTTCTCTTTAATATACCGGCAATGGTGCGTACGACAGTTACGCCGTGCGTTTGGGATTTTCATGTGTTACACTACCTTCGATATTACCGTGATAGACCTTTTCGACTTGGGTGTGATGTTTTCCCATTTCAGATCACGTGTCATTCTCTCGCGAATTCGAACCTTTGTTTGAGATGTATCCATCATGTGTTTTTACTTGATCAACCATTAAACAAAGACATTATTTTCTGGGGAAGGACACATGGTCTAAAATGGGAAAACATTACGAAAGTCCTACTATATAATTACTGGGCTACCAGTCTAAAAATGCGTCGTGCGTCTCTGTTTTTCCCTGTGCAAGAAAATAAAAAAGTTGCGCAATCGATACATAGAAACTGCTTGTTTTCACGTTAGAAATAAAATCTCTCTATAAAAAAAAAGCAATAAAGAGCCTCTGTGTGTTTTTTCAGGGAGGGTGGTAAAGAGACAAGACAAACAATGCGATCTCAGTTCAAAGGTGACTTCGATGAAGACTTTAGTGAGAGCTCATCAGAGAGTGAAGAAGAAGACGAGAATCAAGATCGACGACAGGTATGGAAAGTGTTTTATTCTGGTTCACATTATGTGGTATATACATGTATGTAGGCATACACATCAGAAAATATAGAAGAGACAAGAACTGTTAGTCTCCCACGCAGTCGCTATTAGCCTCGTCACGGAAAGTTGTGTGACGACCGTACTAGCGGTTGCGCGTGACATACGAGACTAATGAAATGTGGCCTTGGTCGGATCACTTCTTATATATTAAAATCTGTCCATACCCTTAACGTACATAGCTGCTATAAGCTATTTCTGAGTTCTACGAACCAAGTGTATTGTGGTCTGTCTTGGGTACTAACATCACCACACAAGGTGTGAAGATCTGTAGGAGAATATACCCAAGCTAGATCAGAATGGACCCTGTTGGGTATCTCTAGGGTAATGTAAAAGTAAATAGCTTCTTCATGGAAAAAGATCTTGCTTAATCATTACTAAATCAAATGTATATTTGTTTTAGGAATCCAATGCTGACTTACCCTCTGAGTACTGGCAGATACAGAAACTAGTCAAATATTTAAAGGTATGCGGGAAACGTTTGTAATGCCTTGGCGGGATTGTGTCTTCATCCCGAATCCACGAGTAAATGATGATTTTTACCCCATACCGTTGAAAATACAGCCAATCAGAATGCAGGAAATCAGTTGCATATTCGGCAGTATTCCACTTTTGCTTTTTACCAGACATAGTGGTATTTCCAATCATGTAGAATAAAATACTATGCCTCACGATGCCACACAACTTTCCTTTGATTTTCTTGCTATCTTTCTTTTTTGCATTTTCCCAATCAATCTAATGGCGGTTTTTTTTTGTTTTTGTTTTTTTCAAAACTAGAGTTTTAATTTCGCTGACGAATTTCGCCTTTGCTGTTGATAATGTTGTTGTTTTTTATAGATTTCATCGTTAACCTAAATTTCTAATAATCAACCTATCATTTTCCAGGGAGGAAACCAAACAGCCACTATTATTGCATTGTGTGCTATGAGAGACTTTAACCTAGGACAAGAAACATGTCAGCTTGCTATACGAGATGTTGGTGGACTGGAAGTCCTTATAAACCTACTGGAAACTGAAGAAATCAAGTGCAAGGTATA
Organism: Actinia tenebrosa; assembly: GCF_009602425.1. Next base: position 186,173 of record NW_022260202.1, read on the forward strand.
TTCCCTTCCTTTCCCATCTGCAATTGGACCCTCAATGCTCAATGACCCTCAATGCTTTCTGTTTTTCTCCTTTTGCTAGATTGGTTCGTTGAAAATCTTGAAGGAGATTTCCAAGAATATCCTAATTCGAAAAGCCATTGCAGATCTTGGCGGTAAGCGATAAGATTATTTTCAGTTAAATGAGGGAGGGCATGCGTCGGAGGCAGGAAGACTGTGTTTAACCGTCTTTAGTTGAACACCCAATCTTTTGCCTTTCCTTCTGCTATACTAGTCTCTCTCGCAGCCGTTTTTAATGTGGTCGCGCAACGCGTCGCTTAACGTGACGACACTAAAAAAGGCTGTAGGGGAGACTACTCTGCTACATGCCATCACCTCAGTTTAATCTTCTTTTTTTCTCCTAGGTCTACAAACTATGGTTAAAATCATCCAGTCTCCCAACAAAGAACTCAAATGCCTGGCTGCTGAGACTATCGCTAACGTAGCTAAATTCAGACGGGCTCGAAGGACCGTCAGACAGTATGGAGGTATAAAAAAGCTGGTAAGTGCATCTTTGAAGCTGGTTTAATTTGGACTATTTTTTTATTAAAAGTAAATGTTTGTGGTCAATAACACATAGTTTTTCTTTGTTTTTCTTTTTTCTTCGTCTACCTTTCTTGTGTATTCTTTAATTAGCTAAAATCGCAATACGTTTTAGCGCAATAATAATGTTTTTAATACAAATAGCGAGGAAGGAGTAAAAAAGTGACGAATGTCCCGTTCACAGTTCTCTGCGCCATCTTGAAAGGTCCGTGCCTTTGCATCGAAGCGAGACGAACGGTGAGCTTGCAATGATAGAGACCTTTATTTAACACCTTGGACAATCATTTAGATGTTTCTATCATTGCAAGCTCACCGTTCATCTCGCTTCGATGCAAAGGCACGGCAATCCTTTCAAGATGGCGCAGGGAACTGTGAAATGACTATTGAAGCAAAACCAAAGATTGGGTACCCTGTGGTGAGATTCAACACGGCGGGAATTGATCACGTGATGTACAACAGCTTCTCTCCCATTCAACATTTCTATAATCCATTTCTTCCAGGTCAGACTGTTGGATTGTGGTCTTCTAACCAATGCTTCAGATATCGATGTCCAAGTAGCCCGCTGTGGAGCCCTGGCCTTGTGGAGTTGTAGTAAGAGCACCAAAAACAAGCAGGCTACTCGAAAAGCTGGCGGAATACCGCTTCTTGCTACACTATTGAAATCCAAGAATGAAGAGATGCTTATTCCTGTCGTGGGTACTTTACAGGAGTGCGCTTCGGAGGTAAATATTACTGACATATTTTACGAAGCATTCATAATATAAATGTACTATACTTTTGTGATTTATTCAACTTTACCACTCTGAGGTGGACGGAAAGCATGAGTCCTAACGCGCGATCTCATTGGTCGAAATGCTATTTTAGAATATGTCTTAGTCATATACGCTTCTCGTTTTTTTCTCAGCATCACGCGTGTTTAGATCAGAGTATCTATAACAAAAAATCTTTTTTACATCTTTTTTTTTTTTACAAAACAACTAAGGAAGCCGTAAAATAGTTGTTTAATTTTTTAAATGTATCCTTTTTGTTTTTGTTGTTTAGCCTACATATCGATTAGCCATACGTACCGAAGGAATGATTGAAGATCTTGTCCACAACTTAAAAAGCGAGAACCAAGAACTACAGATGCATTGTGCCAGTGCTATATTCAAGGTACGCTTACATGCCATTATTCTGTTTTCTTACGACTGTGGGGAACGTGTGCCACAGATGTACCGTGCCGTGCCAGTAACGTTACAGTTAGGCCAGAAATGATTATACGCACTGTGATGAATGGATTCCATATCTGACTCCTTTTTACCGTGACAGTCATATTCAGAGCTGTTTTCTTACGACTGTAAGAAAACCTGTGCCACGGATGTACCGTGCCGTACCAGTATCGTTGCAGTTGGGCCAGAAATGTATGACTTGTATGACTTCTTACCCTGACAGTATTTCATAAGAAATGTGCCATTAGCTTATCTACAATATACTAATATCTTCTGTACTCTTGTTTATTCTTATTTTGAGCAAAATGTTTATTTCTTTCATTTTCCCACTTCACTTTCTATTCAGTTTGCAATTTTATTTTCATTTAGTTTCTCATTATTCAGTACCCCAATCTATTTCCCCAGTAAGTTTCCATTCCATTTTTTTATCCTGTTTCTAACTCCATTTCCCATTCCATTTCCCATCTTATTTTTATTTAGTTCCTCACTACAATTCCGATTCAGGTTCCCATTAAATTTTCCATCCTGTTTTCCATTCCATTTCCCATTCATTTTTGCCACATTAATCTGCCTGTTCCTAACAAATCTTATATCTTGTAACAACTATTCAGTGTGCTGAAGACGAGGAGACTCGTAATCTAGTACGTCAATATGGTGGCCTGGATCCATTAGTGTCATTACTGACTAATGTGGATAACAAGGAACTACTCGCTGCTGCTACTGGAGCTATATGGAAATGTTCTATCAGTCCTGAGAATGTCAGCAGGTTAGTGAAATCTATAATCTAACTTGATAATATTTTGCTTTCCTAATCAGTATAAAGTCACACACCCTTCCATCCATCCATCCATTAAATTAATCAATCTTCTAGTCACACAAACAATCAATCACTCTTTCACTTACTCACTAACTCTTATTCGTTCATTTTTCATTCGTTGATTTAAAAATTTTATTTGTTTATGTATCCGTTCGTTAATTTAATTTATTTATTTATTTACTCCAGGTTTCAAGAGCTGAAGGCCATCGAACAGCTTGTTGCACTATTAACAGATCAGCCAGAAGAGGTAGTCTTGAAGAATCAAATGCAGTACTTTGCGCGCCCAGCAAAACAATGGCTGAAAAGTTCCTGAAAAGTTAGATCTTCCCCTTTCTCTGCCCCTTTCCACGTGTGATAGCCAATTATAAGAGTGCAATACTCCTACCCACCATTCCACATGCGATAGCCAATCATAAGAGTGCATTTCTCCTAACTACCACTCCACATGTGATAGCCAATCATGAGAGTGCATTACTCCTACACATCTTTCCACATGTGATAGCCAATCATAAGAGTGCATTTCTCCTAACTACCACTCCACATGTGATAGCCAATCATGAGAGTGCATTTCTCCTAACCACCTTTCCACATGTGATAGCCAATCATGAGAGTGCATTACTCCTACCCACCATTCCACATGTGATAGCCAATCATAAGAGTGCATTACTCCTAACCACCTTTCCACATGTGATAGCCAATCATAAGAATGCATTTCTCCTAACTACCACTCCACATGTGATAGCTAATCATAAGAGTGCATTACTCCTAACCACCTTTCCACATGTGATAGCCAATCATGAGAGTGCATTACTCCTACCCACCTTTCCACATGTGATAGCTAATCATAAGAGTGCATTACTCCTACACATCTTTCCACATGTGATAGCCAATCATGAGAGTGCATTACTCCTAACTACCTTTTCACATGTGATAGCTAATTATAAGAGTGCATTTCTCCTAACTACCACTCCCCATGTGATAGCCAATCATGAGAGTGCATTACTCCTAACCACCTTTCCACATGTGATAGCCAATCATGAGAGTGCATTACTCCCACCTTTCCACCCTTCATTGCCCAATGTGTAGCGGCTTTCGATTTCTTTCTAAACAGTTTGTTTATGTTTTCTTAGGTTCTTATTAATGTTGTGGGTGGACTGGGTGAATGTGCTCAGATCCCAGCAAACCGAACCGCGATACGTAAAGCAGGAGGAATCCCCTCACTGGTGAATCTGCTGACCAGTACAAATCAGGCTCTTCTTGTAAACGTCACCAAAGCTGTTGGCGCATGCGCAACAGAACCCGATAACATGGCGTAAGTATAGAAACATTACCGAATACTTAATTCTAAGCTGTAATTTTGCGGAAGCGACGGAAAAAAAATCAAAATTGTTTATTGATCTCGCTTTCTTCGTGATATGCATGTGCAATAGTGGGAACTTGGTTTTGCCCTATAATCCTCTCAAGGAAACACGTTCTCATAGTAATTATTTGTTTGCCTACAAAAAAAAACTAAACAAGAAGCTATTGACTTCTGACGGTGGTTCTTGTTTGTTGCAGTATCATTGATCGTCTTGATGGTGTACGACTGCTGTGGTCCCTCTTGAAGTCTAGCAATCCCAGGGTGTGATATACCTACACATTTAGTTCTATTCTTGTCTTTCTTTCTTTCTTTCTTCCTTTCGTTCTTCATTTCTTTCTTTCTTTCATTCTTTCTTTCTTATTTTCTTTCTTTCTTTCTTCGTGTGTGTGTGTGTTTTTTTTGTTTTTTTTTTTTTTTTTTTTTTGTTTTGTTCGTTGTTTTTGTTGTTATTGTTGTTATTGTTNTTCCTTTCGTTCTTCATTTCTTTCTTTCTTTCATTTTTTCTTTCTTATTTTCTTTCTTTCTTTCTTCGTGTGTGTTTGTTTTTTTTTTTTTTTTTTTTTTGTTTTTGTTTTGTTTTGTTCGTTGTTTTTGTTGTTATTGTTGTTATTGTTGACTTACTGTCTCACTAGTCCGTTCATCTCTATTTTTCCATTTCCAGGTACAGGCAAGTGCTGCTTGGGCCATTTGTCCATGTATAGAAAATGCAAAGGTAAATACCGTTGATTAGAAAAGTAAAAAAGCGGAATAATATACACATGGCCCTTTACTAACATGATGTTCTTGTTCACTAGGATGCCGGTGAAATGGTTCGTTCATTTGTTGGTGGTTTAGAGTTAATTGTCAGCCTTTTAAAATCCGATGATAAAGAGGTAATTTTTTGATCATTATTTTTTTATTTAAACATATTTAATTACATATTATTCCCAAGAGCAAAAACTCATCGAGGGGGTCTATATACACCTAATTGAAAAAACGTAGTAGGGTTCGAGAAGGTCATATCATCGAATCTAAAACCGAAAAGGATTTTGGGTACTCCGAAATAAGTATTATATTTGCATATAGACATGTGAAAATGCACAGTTGAGCAAAGTCGGTTGACCTAGATTAACAACATGCCAAAGCCATGATGCATAAAACGTGCAATACGCATGAAATTAGCATAATCGTTTGTCTTCCCATGCTCCCCTTCGGTCTTAGCTTTGATGATATAACCTGTTTTTGAGCCCGACAACCTTTTGCAATTAGGTTTATGTATTTGCACACGAAACTGAATTACATGGAGTACATAGGTCAATGAATAAAGAAGAGTAATAATACAATAAAGAGGTAAATGCTCCCTGTAGCATGTAGCATATTCCCAATATGTCTGCCTTCGCGGGTTACCGTTCGGTGTATGATATTGTTTATTTATTTTAGGTCCTTGCAAGTGTGTGTGCTGCCATTGCTAACATCGCTAAAGACGAAGAAAACTTGGCTGTCATCACAGATCATGGTGTTGTACCAATGTTAGCCAAACTCGCCACCACAGTAAGATAACTTTAACTCTTGAATATTCGAATCCTTATAGTAACATATTACCAACAGCTCGACTTTGTTTTTTTGTTGCTGTTGTTGTTGTTGTTGTTGTTGTTGTTGTTGTTGTTGTTGTTGTTAGATCGTCTGCTCTGTATTCCTACGTTTTACTTTTCTTTTATTCTGTTACCAGGCCGACGATCGCCTGCGGCAGTACCTAGCTGAATCCATCGCAAGGTAATTATTGCCTGTAATTACAGTATTGTCAGACCGTCAATACCGAGATACCAAACGCTTACTGATAACATTTCTAGTGTTCAATGACACAGCTGCTCATTTTTAAGGGGGACAGGGTCACGTGACCTGTTAGTGCAAATTTTTTACCCCCTTAAAAAAAGCCAAAACACTAGTCCTTGGACTTTCCAAGATACAACAGTTGCACCATATTTTAGCCGTAAGCAAACAACGACAGACTAGGGATAGATTATCTTAATATGGGAAATCTGAAAGAGGCTGAAAATAACGTGTCTTGCAGCTAAGGAATATTTATTTGAATTGTTTTTCCAGGTGTTGCATGTGGGGTAGCAACAGGGTGTTATTTGGACAGGCAGGTGCTGTACCCCCCCTGGTCAGGTATCTCAAGTCACCCAGTCAAGACGTACACAGGGCTACTGCGCGTGCTCTATACCAGCTGTCACGTGATCCCGACAACTGTATTTCCATGCACAACAGTGGTGTTGTTAAGGTAACTAATAAACGCTGAATAGAGGTATTTCTGGGTCCAATTGCTCACAAAAAACCGCTGAAAGAAAGCAAAAATAGTTCTTATATGATTTAACGTCCACCTGAAACAATTTGAATTTTGGGCAAAAAATCCTGTCTTGGAGAAAGAATTTAAAAATATATTTATATAACTGCTTTTGGTTTTGAACCCGGAAGTCGTTTTTCAATAAGATTATGGCATAAAATTTTCCCATTTAAAACTTTAAAAAAAATAATAGTTCATCTTTCCTTAAAAGTGAGATTCAAGAGTCTCACCCTAATAAAAACTCCAATGGTTTCAATTATCTGGCATTTTGATGGAAGCTTAAAACCCAGACACCCAGACGTCTTGGGCTAGCTGTGTTGGTTGGTAAAAATTTAAAAATATATATCAAACCCACCACCTATTGTTAGATTCTTCCGGGAATCGACTGAAATTGTAGTATTCAGAAGCACTGATCTACATCTCCTCTTTCAGCCCTTGTTATCCATGGTTGGGTCAGAAGATGATATCTTACAAGAAGCGTCCGCGGGCTGTCTGAACAACATCAGAAAGCTGGCACTAGCAAATGAGAAAGCAAAATACCGCTGACCAGATTCGTAATTTCCTAAGATTTCTAGACAAACTTGCACTTGTACATAGGGTAATAAGCCTTTCACATCATCCAGAACCTTCATTTTATTATATTTTTTCCAAAAATGGAAAGAAAGCTAATCTTTTTAGTGATTGTATATACACGTCAGGCAGCTAGTTTTTTTAGTAGTTCTCTGTTTATTTTTGTGTAATGAAAATGTTTTCTAAACAATAAAAAGGGTTTTTACTGACTTGTCAAGGATTTATTTCTGGAAAATGGATATTAGGTCTACACTGCATTTTTAAAGGCCGCTGAACATATATTCGAACCCTGTTTATATTTTATTTATTTATTTATTGATAGTGCGCAAGTGTCAATTTAAAAAAAGTAAATCAAATGCGCATTATATATTACGCCTTTTCCGCAATCACGCGACCAACACAGCCGTCAATGTTATAAACTAATTACGATTTTGAGACGACAATACCACGAAATATTGACGGCTAGTTGGGTTCGCGACTCCGCCCAATACCGAATATATTTTCTCACAACTAGCCGTCAATACTTCGTGGTATCGTCGTCTCAAAATCGTAATTAGTTTATAATACTAATTTTCAGGCCGCTGAAGTATTGATTGACGGAAACTAAAAGTCCTGGGTTTTTTTATTTATTTTCAGTTCCTACTTATTACGCATGTGCCTACTATTGTGATTGGACACTATTGTGTTAAAAACTTTTCACAATTTACACGCTTGCTCGATAATTCCCACGAGCCATGCACTGCACGAATATTCACGACTACATACCCGATCAAACTTGACGCTATATATTTATTAGTCGATGGTAATGTATTCATAATATATATCACCATGTGAGGCGCGAACATTTTGGATTCTCGTAGCCGTTGTTAAAACTTTCATGCTACCGATAACAGCTTGTTCTCATTTGGAACGAAAGATATATGGAGAGAAGAGCCTTTCTCCTCTCTCCAGTACCGTTACAGTAGGTACATTCTGGTTTTCCAGGTAAGTTGAGCCACTTTACCAAAGTTTCAAACTATATGCATAAGATACGTTTATTATCAGTTTTCTAAGGAGGACTATCTACGAAAGTATTATTGATAGTCTCTATAAATCTTAGGTTATTATATAGCTAGTCAATTAAAGTAAAAGAAACTTTGTTTTTGCCTTTATACAAAGCTCGTTCGATCTGGTGTCGTTTATTATAAGGCGAGGCTGGAAGGTCAGTATGGGCGATATAAAACTCGAGTTTTTTCCCCCGTTATTTCAATTCCGTTGTTATAGTCCATCTTAACCTGACATTACTACATTGTTCCAACAATTTTTTTAAATAATGTATAATACAGTAGTTTCATTAAAGCAGCCGCTCTTTATATCAATAACTACCTATTATTGATGGTTTTCACGGCGGCCATGTTGGAGGAACAAAAGAATTGTCAATGAATTTTTTTATATCCTCCAACATGGCCGCCGTGTCTTTTGTTATTTAATTCTCTTGGGAATGGCTGAAAACCATCAATTAAACCCCTCCAACTTGCTTTGATAAATTCATTTGGCGATTTTTGTTTATCCTCCTTACAAGAAGTTAAGGTGACCCTGACAAGAGACAAGTCTCTTGCTTTCAGCGTTGCATGCCGGGAAATAATCACATGACCATTTGTCGATCCTGATCGTCTTCAGTCGCCGATGATCACGTTACGAAATGTACTCACATTTCCATTCTCATTATTTTAGTTTTTCCCTATTTCACTATGACGTCACATCAAAACAATCTATTGTTTAAACGCAAAGGATCATGGTCGTCGGAGGGGGTCAAATCAACGCAAATTCACCGAAAATTGTTCTAAAACCCGTATCAATCCACGAAGAGAAGTAGAATAGCTCAGAATATTTTTTAGTACATATTAACACATATTATATCTGAAAACCAGGCCAATTTAGATTAAACTGTTTCGCTAGWAGCAAMTTTTGTTGAATTTTCTATTGRATTTGGMGATTCTATMCCCCACATAAACAAGCAGTGACGTCACAGTGAAATAGGGCAATTCTTTTTTATTTTTATTTCTAAAGGGTAGTTACCAATAGCCATATTTTAAAAAACTATAGAACTTCATAGTTTCTATTCGTTATTGCACAGTTCAAATGAATACTAGTGACGAGGTTCGTGGGCAAAGGATTGTGGGATTGAATAAGAGAATTCGAGATCCACATACGGTATTCTAAGAACCACATGTCCATTAACCAATCTTCCTTACAATAACTTTGAAGACACGAATGCTATTGGTCATTGGTGTTTACTATTACTATCTACATGTGTTAGATCTAGCTACAGCGAATTACAGCCTAGATACAGAAGAATCAGGCTAGCTAAATTAATTTACAATTGAATTGAATACTCGGTCTAAGGTGGAGTGTTGTTGTCACTGTCCATGAGTCATTTCAATCGATCCAAGCATCGAATGTTATGGTACAAAATGCTCGTTTCTTCGTCAGTCAACTCGCTCCAGCCATAGAATGTTTTCAAGTATCGAAATTATTTTCAATTAACGCTTGCATGCTATCCACGGATCTAAATCCTCTCAAATAAGCAAAGGAATGCATGGCACGTTGGTCACTAAGGCAGCAACCAAAGGATACCATCTCAACATATTACAGTTTGTCTTTGTTGAGTTCCCCGGATTGCAAATATCCAAATTTCTTTTCTTAGAACTATTTACAGGTGTAGACATTTACTAGCTGCTTACACTTCTTGCACTTCACCTCACAGCACCACAAAAAAAAGCAGTCGCAATTCCTCGTCACCTTGGTTTGCTGCACATTGTGTCCTCTTCCACAGCACAGCAGCTCACATCCATCAATTCCCGAAGACGAAATATTGCATTCCCGACCCGATGTACCCAGAAAACCAGACTTCGGGTCTGGATCGCAGAAGTTCGGCGAAGGTTCGTAGTAGATCAAGTCGTTATCCGAGGGTCTCTTGAATTGCTTGTACAAAGGTTTGAGTCGCTGTTTTCCCTTTCGATTGAGTTTGATCGTCATCTCGACGGCGCTGTTATACTTTTCCTTTATGTACTCGCCAACCTGACGAAAATGTGGCTGCTGAAGCCAGCACGTTCGCATTGAGCAGGACCCTGATAAGCCGTGACATTTGCATTTGCGCCACATTAGATGAGATATCGCCTGCAAAGGCGAAAATTAACATTAGCTTGAAAATAAAAGATCGAACAGTTTCAAATATACATTGCCTTTGCAATCAGTACCGTTACCCGAGAATCAAGATTGCTACGATTTTTATAGCGACAAGTAAAATCATTTATTAGCTTAAAATAAGACACTATGGAATGAGAGTTAAAATTGTTAGCATCAGTTGCCTTTTAATTTCCTGTCGACAACTCATTTTACTCAACTTGGTTTTTCCATGTCGTTAATTTGACCATATAAAAAAGCACTCAAATGTTTTCTCTTTAACCAGCGAGAAGCTTACGATTTTCTTGTTAATGGAATTTGAGCGATAAATGTTTCTATATATAGGTATAAGGTTTGACGGAGCGAATGCCATCGATTAGATATCAGAATATCTTGCAATAAAAAAGCATGAAAGAAAACTCGTGCATTCAGTGCAAAAGCTATCAAAGTAGAGGCAAAACTAACGCTGAAAAAAAAAACACTTATGAGTCAAAGATAGCTATTTTTTGACTATCAGATCCTGATGGAAGTCAAGTGATAACAGAAAGACTTGTTAGCATACGAAAAAAGAGATATCTTACCTTTCTTCCTGCTCTGCTGTTATGTCGATCCATAATCGATCTCAGCCCATTCCCACGTTCTTGAGCTTCGGTAAACTGTTTACTAAAGGACGTCCCAAATTTCACATTACTATTGCATCCTGACCAAGTCCACTGTTTTCCTGAAGAACCGCTTTTTGAGCGATCACAATCACAGCTCTCGATATTCCCCGAAGAACAGGCTGCAGTTACTGAATGCGCCACGCCTGCTGCTGTGATGGCGTGCACGAATGCGCCCTCTCTGCAAGCTAACAGCAAGAGACAAAATAGCACGGGTTAAAATAAGAAAGTGCGGGAAACTTATTTAGGTAGTGAAACACATTATTCTAGATCTTTACCCCTTTCCTTTACCCGCAAAAACCAACTTTAAATTCCATTCTAGTCCTGGCATGCATCGAAATCTTGTTAATCACGTCTGGCTCGAAGTAAGTAAAATCAGAAGTTATGAACTTCTGGTAAAATAAATTTATTTTTTTACGTAAAAACAAACTTACAAATTTTAACAATATTGAAGTCTTTTTTCCCAACAATTATTATATAAATTTTAATTTTATCAATAAACTCCTAAGGAAGAATTTCATGAATTGATTATACTAATTCATTTTCTTCGATAAGGTCATAAGTATACATTTGTGCAGATTTTCTGATCGTCAACATGTATTCCCTTCTATTTGTATTTTGCCTGTGAGCTTCGTTCGTTAGTCCATCTTCGGACGTGAATGATGCATAGAGATAAGTAAACGAATGATTTACTCAAATGCAATGTTCAACATATTAGAAGGCCATCAATTGATAAGAACACTTGAGGAATTTGTTAGAAAAACAAAGGGTGTTTTGGTTGGCACGTTTTTAAATTCCTTATTTGAAATCCTGACGATAACTAGAAGAACACTGCGCGTTTTCACAAACACTGTTGATCAGTTTTGCATACGAAACACGCTCACCGTTGAACAAAATATAATGGTTCAAAAATGTAGAAAAGTTTTCCATACTTATAAGTCTAAGTATTTCGTACACACTTGAGAAAACCTATGAATAAATGATCGATTATCCAGGACCTAGAGATTTGAAAACCAAAAATGACTTTCTAATGCGTTTGGGAAGGATATTAATGATGTTATTACAATCAACTGAGAGCAATCCGATTAAAGCTAACGATGCTACTAAGTCTGAAGCTTGGGCGGTCTAAAGCTATTGATAAAACTTTGGTATCTTAGTCTGGGCGTCGGTAACTAACTGATTTGCACTGCACCATCAACTATCTATCTATTGAGAAGAAAAACGTCTTTGAGAATGAATGTGATAATGAATGAATGTGAAAATGAGTTAAACTTGACTTCGCGATAAATCATCGCATAGTTAGGCATTGGCAATACAGCTTAGTTCTTTAAAGAATATAATACATGAATTTTAAATTATCTATTGAAATGTGTTGATACAAGAGTCTGTGGGAAACTTAAAATACTGTGATGTAGCAAGACCACGAAAATAATTCAACGAACCATGCAAAAGAAAAAAACTTTATATAGGATAAGGAAACTATAGTTTAAATTTCCATCTATTTTGTGAAAGAAAAGAAGGTTTAATTCGATTCCTTGAATTATATTCTGGAAGTGTAAAGCCGACATCTATCAAAATGAAAGCATCTTCCATTAAAATTCCCCGAAAGTTTTAATGGCAGATGCGTACTATTAGATCCGGATAAATTTATTTTCACATCGCGATGAAGCTCGTTGACGATGATTTCAGTCGCGTTTGTATTTTTTGGCGAACCTTCCCGACTTATTTTGTCATCAAGCAAATCAGGTTCTGTAATATCCCTGAAGTGTGGATGGGCTGTTTTCGTCACAGGACTCCCACCCAAGAGACGTATTATGCCTTGTCAACAGTACAGACTTTATAACCATTTATTTCCCTAAACAATCAAATAATAGAACCTCTTCCAAGCACTCTCTGCATGGCGTTTCCTGATTGAAACCTCCTCAATAAACCTCAAAAAAACTGTCTATGCTTCTCTGTCGGTGGGAATCAGTTTGAGATTTACGAAACGCTTGCAAAACAAAAGGCATAAATCATTTTTAAATCGCTCGAAGAGTGAAATAAGATCAAAAAATCAGCAAGGGACAGGACAAGGTGAAACAATCCGGATCAAATTCGACCAAAGAGTCGTATACACAGAAGTAAAGTGATTGTAAAACGCCAAAAACAATGATTGATATCCGTGGATTGTCAAACATCTTGCAACCATGTAAGGTCACTTCCAAGTAATATTTCTATAGAAATTCAAAGTTGCCTTGACATGAGAAAGTGAACGTCAGTAATAAGAAGTTCATAGTTCAAAAATTCTGAAGAAGAAAAATTTCTCGTCTGATTAGTGTTTTGCTTATCATATCCACTAACGTTTTTATGAACGATCTATTCTGAAACATATTCTGGAGCATTGTGTTACCACTCCCATCGAGGGTTTCCCTTTAAGCAGGCATAATCGATTTGTGAGAAAAAATTCATTGTAGTTTACTAGATATATAGTGTTCTGAATTTCGCGCGATTCATCGCCAAATCTATTTATCCTAGACCATATTCACCATACAAACTCCGTAAATTTTCTAACTTTTAACAAGCCCTTATAAACAACTAGGCAACTACCTATGTAAGCCATTTTTGTGTGTTTTTAAAAGGTTTTTACAGAGTTGTTGAACTTGAGTGGCTTTTAGTTAGAATGTTTGACTGTTTCTTCCCTGACAAATAAACATCGTGCTAGCAAAACGAATATTTCCCCAAATGTAAATAACCCTTCAGAATTGTCACCTTAAAGCTCTCAAGAGTCAAGATCATCGTTGATATTAGGCTCAAGTAAGCTCATTTACCTTTTTGAAGGGCTGATCCAAACAATGATCCCGATTCTTTGATTGTAGAACAGTTCCATCGCCGGTTACGAAACTGATGCTGGCACTCTTCAACCGCATACTTAGCACCTGAAGCAACATGTGGCATTAGAGAAGGATGCTTGCGACAGGCTTCGCGTTGTTTAACGTTTAGCTCCGGTGTGACAAAACACAACATTGCCTTTTTAGATGGATCTGAAGATGCTATTTGAGTTCCTAAAGTCCTGTAAAGTGGATTGGAAAGTATTTAGTTGAGTGCTAAACGATTTATAACACGGAATCTATCTCTCGATGAAGGGTCAAGGTAGCGAGCGACTAAGGCACTAATAAGGTAACATCAAGTCTTCTTCCTACTTACCACCAAACAGCTCGTACTGGAATCTCCATGCTTGCACAAATCGTTAAAATCACTAAAATGAAATTCTTCATGTTGGTATTCGTGAAGTTGGCGGTCAAAAATCTCATGCGTTTGTTGTTTTGCGATCTGTCAAGAAAGTTTTCACTAGTGTGTTTGGGTTCAGGGCACGTCTCCCAAAAGGCTTAATCTACCATCGTATTTCAATCAAAGTGAATATAAAAGGGTTGCATTTGGAATTACAGAGGTGTCAACGGCTTTACGCACTGTCATTCATAACTATTAATAAGTGGTCACTCAAAATGTGATTAAAAAAGATCCGGTCAGGACAAAAACTGCTCAAATTTTACCACGTAAAAAAAAAATTAATGAAATACAATTCTCGAGTATTTAGGTAAACCCTACAGTATTAAAATACCGAAATGCTATATCTAAAGGAGATTAAAGTTTATCAAGATGTTTTTAAGCGAGGGCTAGGAAGATTTTTTCTTTAGAAGTGACTTACTGATAATTAAACGAGGCTGATCCTAAATTAACAGTCTCGACTAAAAGTAAACGAATGTTTAGGACCTGACATTGAAAACATATTAAAAAGAGCTCATCCAGGCATTGAATAGAAAATCAGTGGAGAAAGTTCTAATGAGTTTTAAGATTGTCCTCTTATCGAAGGAACCCTGTAGCTTAATTACTACAACTGTCAACAAGTTTTTTTTTTCAAGTGTAGGATTCAGAGGTTTGTTTACAAATGAACGCGGTATCGGCTCGCAATGAATCGACCTCTCAAACGTTCGCGCTGTTCCTGAGTTCGGATTAAAAAGGAACTCGTGTTTTTAGCATCGTTTTAGGGCGTTTTTGGGGCGTTCTTTCCATGATAAACCAAATGGTCAAGTAATTAAGCAGCGGTGGTTACAATGGCTGACATATATCTCACAATTAATCAATTAAGACGATACTTCACTCGAGTGACCTTGAGTGAATGATTAAGTCAAGTGGTGTGAATAAGACCACCGCTTTCAAAAGGTGTCAAATGGAATTGCGTTTGGTCTTCATCACTTTCGTTCAAATAAGCTCTCGAAAGCACAAAGAATGGCGCTCAAATTAACTCAATACAATTCGTTGCGAAGTCGATGAAACCGGAAATAAAGTTTATTACCTAAGTAAAGAAGTTTACTCAAAAAGAAGCGGTCTTCTTAAGAAATGCAAATTTGCTAGGTGAAAAATAAAATGATGTTCTAAGTGGTTTGAAAAAACTAGCTTTGTTTATCTCGTAAACTAGTTTTTGCTGTTGACACAACCGTTTATTGATATCTTACACGGTTATCCAACAAACTACCAACAAAAATTGACATAGCTCTGTGTTTAAAGGATTAGCGAATCTTTTAACCAGCTCAAAACTCCAATCTCCTTCATCTTAACCGGTTTTTCAACTAAAATTACTTTACGGTTTCAAAAATACTTGATCTTTATTATGAAACTCAGTAATTTATAACGATTTTCTTTTATATCGAAAACAATTCGGTAAAGCGTTGGTCTTGACAAACGGCGTTTTTCATTGCTAATTCCTTAAGAAGTCCGGAGATCAAACTAAAGTCTGTCCAATTCAACAGCTTTTTCGGATTGTGTAGTTTTTCGAACGTCCATCAAGGAAATTGCAACCTCTTAGCTCTTTGAACACGCCGACTTGGACTTGTCCATAGACTAAGCCGGCGCTTTCATTCATACCATTTCATACATTATGCAACTATGGAATTCGATTCTTGGAAACTCAAATTCGAGTAATCTTCAGGCCTGAATATAGAATTAAGCAAAACAATTGGAAGCAAATATTTCTTGGATGCCTAACCGTATGACTATAATGATAGTCCCCTCTATTAACTATGCTATAATTATGATTGATGAACTGTGCCTTGTGGCTTAATTAGTTTCTAACACAAAATCTGTCGCTAGAATTTAGTTAAAGAGAAGCTAATGTTCTCATAAATGGTAAACTTAACATGTAGTCAAGATGTCGTTGCCGCGTCAGTCAGTCTCGTTAAGCACGTGTACAACACACTAAGGTGTTTGGTGTTCTTTTACGCATGCATACTATTCCTTCGTCTCCACTCGGCGGCTTTGCGCGCTTATATGATATATAAACACGCTGGGAGCTGCAGAGCACTTGAGAAGCAAGATTAGATACACGAGGCGTAGCCGGGTGTTTCTCCTACTTTTGGAGTGCTCCACAGCTTCCAGCGTGTTTATATCACAGTACAGAGACACAAGCACCCGTATATTGCTTTTCATAAAATATTTTTGAGCGAATTTGCACCAGCGTGTCTCTGTCCTCTGATTTAAACACGGTAGCCAGCCAATCAGCACACGTGTTATATCTCATATATTTTATAATAGTTACTACTAGGTATGGTTCCTGCATGCCTAACAAGTCAAATAAAACATGGCATCGCATTTAGATAATTCTCAAAGGCCAAAATCAAATCGGTCCGGAAGTTAACTGATCGAGTCTTGCCAAACATTTATGGGCGAATACTGAGTACCTTTTCCAGAACACACCATTTCCAGAACTGCACAATTTCCAGAACACCCGATACCATAAAAAGCGTTTCTCAACTTAGTACTAACTAGTTCGTGATTAAAATATGCAAAGAAATTCATTTTATTTAGCCATCCTCACAGACTGGACTTGTGTTAAATTTTAAACTAGTGTTAACTGTTTGCACACTGAAATCAGGGTACCTAATTCTCGTATCTAAGACCCTGTCCATATGAGACGTTCGCAATCGAAAGCGCACATTTTCTAACGACGATAATTTGCGATTTACAGCGATCTCAGTTTTTACTTGACCATATATCGCATAAGAACGATATAGGCGATATGAACAATACTAGAATAGAAAGAGCCTGGACTGATGAGCATGGCATTGCGTATGTTTGCGAAGACAACTGCATCATTCAAACGAATGAGCCGAGAAGTCGGCAGTAAATGGTGTACGCGTTTCGTACTGATGAACGTTGAAATTACACGAAGAAAATAGTTTTCTGGTAGAAATGAATTAGACACAAAATAAGGATGTGCAGGAAAGAAGGTTATGTATGTGCGGCATACAACCATATTGCGATAATAAGTCTAAATATGTCACAAATAATTGTAATCAATTGTAATTTATCAAACCCTGTGATATGAGCAACACACGTACACTAACCGCAGTACTCAAGTACCAACACCACAAGTATAAGCAAATCCAATTATCCCCAAGGAAATCCGTTAGAAAAAACTGTGAAATGATTAAGAGTTCTAACGAGATTAAATTAAATACACACGTGCAAATTTTGCGGTAATTCTGTGGTTTTCGTGGGAGTGGAAATCAAAGATGGCGTAGAGGTAGAACTGGCAACACTTAATTGTAACCAAAATCCAGAATCAGACAATGATATTTAACTTTAAACGGTCTGTTAATCGGGAGCTGCACACGTACCTCTATGAACGTGAGTACATCATTTATTTCTACAAATGCCATGCTTCCTTCCGGCTGCATGACGTACCTAGATCGATTGTGGCTTAAAATGTGACTTACTCCGGGTTTTTTGGTTTTCGTACTGACTCCCAACCTTTCTTTGGTAATTCCATTGATAAAAAGATTACAAGAACATCCAGGAAACCAACGTCTTATTTTATTCCATAAAATCACTCTTATCTACTTAGAAGTATTTCTTAGCAATAAGACAGTTTCAAATAAGACGTCCCTTGGTAGCATTCAGGTTTATCTCCACTGCACAAAAGTATAAGGTAAAATGGTACCTTACTAATAACAGAGGTATATAAAGTAGGACTAATATTAACCCACACACTCCCTGCTACACAGCGAAACTTTAATATCGAATTGCAAACATGTTTGCGAAAATGTTTCCCGCGAATTGCTTTTTACTCCGACGAAAACTTGTGTCGCGGGGAAAGTTACAGAAGGACTGACAGGGGTTTCACTAAGGGTCGGGGAATGCTCCCGTAAAAGGGCAAAATTCTTTGGTAATCTGTAAAAAGTTTCACTTCAACTCTCCGGCTAGTTCTTGACCTTCTTCTATCATTTCAAAACTTAATAAAGCCCCTGGACTGAAATGCCTTGTGTAGTATCCATGGTTGAACTTGACTCGCACGAGCGCAACTGGCCATAAATATTACTTTGGTAAAAAAAAAAAAAACAGGCTGAAAAAGCGATAATGATACATCGACATATTAATAAAATGTGCACTGAATAACGTATCATTCTTTTCTCCTCTTCTGTCCTCGTCGACAGAGCGCCAAGCTGTGAAGGTAATCAGCCAGAGTCTCCAGTTATTTATCTTTTTTCTCTTCTTTATTCTTGTTTGCCTTTTTCCAGTTTCTTTCCTTTTCTTTCGCATTTTGGTACAACTCTTCGATATCGAAATCGCGTAAAATCTTTTCCTGTTGGGAGTGAAATAGTTTTTGATCAGCTTAAAGAATTCAATTTACGATCGCGATATGCTATTATTATGAAAAAAAAACATCATCATCATAATATAAACAAATTAGGACTCAATGAAAACCAATAATCACTGGCAGATTTTAGAGAGTGTCAAAGAGCCCCCCTCACTCCTCCCTCTGTTGTGAATGAAATCTCTTATCATAGTAAGGACTGCCTTCAAACTCCCCCCCCCCCCCTCCCACAGCAGAATTCCTGGATTTTCACACAAACATGACACACTCTCGGTTTTACGACTAACAGATAGTCCCCTACCTCTGTAAATGAATATGGAGCAACAACTGACTTAATGTTTACTGTTGGTCTTCTCTTTGTTTCTTTGCCTCCTTCGTATACAAGGATTGAAGGCACTTGTTTTGAAAGAACTGAAGAATCAATCCGATGCCTGTTGAAATTCAATTTGTTTGTAAATAGCTGGAACCAATCAAAATTTGAACCAAATCCACAGTAGCGTTAAATAAAGAAGCTTATGAGAAATATTTTCTTGAATGTTTTCTTTTTCTGAATGAACTGGCTGCAACACTGCACAATCGGTAATGGCCATATCCAATCTACTCTACAGGACAGAGGTGACCTCTTTTTCTCTTAGGGCACATGGGAACGTCAAAATTTTTGTGTGGGGGGGAGGGGGAGGGGGAGGGGAAGGGGTTACATTATTATTCATTTCTTCAAAACTCAAAACTAAGTCTTGCTTTCCTAAGACATGAATGAGATTTTTTAGAGCGTGCTCAGGAAGATTTAAATTTCTTGAGTACAACTATTTGTCAAAAGGCCTACAAAGACAAAACTAGTTTCCTAAAGGATCTTGATTTTGAATGCGCCAAATATTATTTTAAAGGTATCATTAAAAAAAAAGATTTATGAACTTCTGGGTGGTAGAAAAAGAGGATCTAAAATATATTTTAAATGTCAATTTTGTTAAACCCTTAAACATCTGTTGAACTGACAATAGTTTGTCAAGGCAAGTCAAGGCAAAACTTTCTCATAGACTAAATTAGACAGGTTTTTGGGTTCTGCAAAGAGAAAAACCTGATATATGTCAGAATGTGTGGATATTTTCCCTAAGTAAAAATAAATAACAGTCATTCTTACCTTTTAGCCACTACAGGATATTTTCCTGCATCTATCTTGCCAAACTTTAAAAACTCACAACTATATCTGAAATGAAAATCATCCAAAAAATTAGACTATTTAACAATTATTCACCGAAGACGAAGTGATTATCAGGGAATGTTCACCGAGACGCGAGTCTTCGAGCGGCGAGGTAAATATTACCCAATAATCACTGAGCCTGAGGCAAATAATTGTTTTAGTATAAATACACAGGTGATTCTTTCAAAAGAAGGAAAAGAAGAAGAAAAAAGGCATATTTTTCTGTTAACAGCAACAAAGCGGCTTGCCGCCATTTTGGATTTTCGCTCGAGGTGATTATCCTGTGATAGTGTGAGTTTCTTGACCAATCAGCATGTGAGATTTTCTATAATCACCTGCGTATTGTTACTAATACTGTGTTATTCATTATACATTATACTGTATGTTGAGTACTAGTTAAAGAGTCTCTTAAGCTTCTTAAACTTGATTTTCTAGAGTTGAAGAACATTTAAAGTGAACTCTAAGAATGAAAAATAAATCTTTTTTTCATTTCACATCATAACACAGGAAATTGTTGCCGAGTCTCCCTAGCTAGTTGCTTGATGTTACAACACACTCAACACTCACTACAACTACATTTTTGAGGAGAGAGGAAAACAGCTGGAGAACCTGGAGAAATCTCCTCATGGCAAGCAAGAGAACAACCCATCAAACAAACTCTATTCATATGTGGCGTATGCAGGACTTGAACCAGCGACCCAACCCGCAGGACTCAGTTCTGAACCAGCTATGTGGATAAACCTTTAAGGGTAGGATATAAATAAAATTTCAAGGGAAAAAGCTGTGTTTATTATGTTATCTTGGTTTACTCTCATGCTTTACACTTTACATCTCATATCACACAAAATGATGTCTACTTACTTGAGGGATAGATTAGCAAATATTGGTGCTAACCTCACGCACTGTGGTGACCAAGGACCATAGAATTCTACAATCCATGTAACATTTGGGTTGTGCAGAAGCTCTTCCTAAATAAATAATTGATTGATTTTGGCAGAAATTAATGGATTTTCTTCATGTGTTTTCTTTTAATGAAGAGTGTCTATATGTTTTCTATATTTAATGTGTTTTTTTTTTTGAATGAAGAGGGTCTATATTTTCAATATTTAACTTTTAATTGGAAGTGTAAGATCCGCATGAGCTAGTTTGAATGTATTGCACAAATTTTAGTTTTCTGCATGCTTTTCTTTGTTTTTGTTTTACCATAAGATATCCCTTAGGAATGGCTACTATAAATTCAGTTTAGCACTTTTAGTCAATACTTCAGTTTTCAACATGTAAGTGAATTTGACTTTAAATTTACTTTTTGGATTTTTTTGTCCTTTCACCATTTATGCAGCCTCATTATAGCTAGTTTTTTGTTTTTTTTGTTTTTTGTTTTTTTTTTGTCGTTCATAGTATTAACTGTACTATGTACGAGTTTAAGATACAGTCTGTAAATAAAGTAGAATTTACAGGAAGAATGACCCTCTTTTAAAGGAAAACATAATTAAGCATTTAAAATGATCCATCTTACATCAAGCCCTGGTCCTCTAAAGTATCTAACATTGTCCGGTCCTTTATAAGCAGGCTCTGGAAATATCAGGAATAGTACTGTAGAAAAAATGATATAAATTAGCAACTGTTGTTTTAGATAGTGACATGCAAATTTTGATGCAAATAAAAATCAAATGTTACAAAGCCATTTCAAGCTTACTACGATCAATATGTACCATAGTTCCATAGTTATACAATGGTTTTGAGTGTCATATCATACAATATTCCATGAGGTATTTTCTAGTATATGGAAAATCTTTTACTAAGAATGACAAGTGGGATAACATTGCATAACTATATATTTTTAAGATATTATGACTCAAAACCATTGTATAGACCCCCTGCATGTGACATTGATCTTTGGGACAAAACAATTTTACATAAGAAATGTTTTCAAATCTCAAGAGAAGAAAACTTAATTATTCTTCGATTGCAAATTATGTCATTGCAGCCTCCCGGGGGAACGTTGGTGCCATTTAACAAAATATTTCTTATTAGCATAGCATCCATTTTTAATGGCACCACAATGGCCAGAATGCTTTTGTTTTTTTACTCTCTTGGAAATGCTTCCAACGCATCAATTATTGCTTTGGCCCCGGATAAGGAATTAGTGCAAGGGGTCTATAATTTGAATATATTTTATAAAAACCACAATAATGTACTGATGATACCTACTCAGACAAATGACAAGATATAGCACCCCAAGTCTGATGTCTTGTCTCACGAACAGAACAAAGTTGGAAATCTTACAAAGCATGAATAACATGGACATAAACTCTTGCCAAGAAGCTGAAAGAAGAATCAAAAAGACATTCAAATAATACAAAAACCTTAATTCACAGATAAATGATATTTCATTAGTAATAATTATTTTTAAAAACTCTTGGCCAAGATTTGGAACAAAAAGATCCAGTATAGTATGATATAATAAAACTTACATTTAAGAATGGCCAAACCAATGATTCAAAAAAATATTGATTCATGGATAATTCCAGATTTAACGAGAAAAAAATATATACCTGGTTTTAATTTTCTGTTTTTCACAGCCAAGACAACTGCCAGAAAACAAAGAAGCTCCAAATCTTTCTGAAAATAAAGGGGAATTATAAATTCCTCGAGTTAGGTGTTAAAAATATATGTGATGCGATGACAGGCAGTGCATCAACACTAACCAGAGTTTGATTTTAAATGGTTCAAATAAACTCAATCGATTTAGTAATAAAGAAACCAAACAAACAGTAATAACACAACGAAATTTGAAAAACCTTAGCGTGGAGTTCTAAAGAAAATAGAAGACAGAAGATAAGAACGCGTTTGATACAAGTAGTAAATAAATCATCACAATCACTAACCCATTCCATCTCGCACTCATCGTTAGGAAAAAGCCACGTACAGAATGGCTGGAAGCTCTTCAGCACTGGATATAGACAGCACGACAAGGTATTCAAGATATAATGGCCGCTCAGAAGGATTTTTAGTTCTTGAATTTTCATCGTCCTGTGATTTCAAAACAACCACCACCATTCACATGGACGACTTTGCAATCGTTAGGTAGATGCAGCGTTATACTTCATGTACCGGTTTTAATTCGTATCCTAAGAAAAGATCAGTGCAAATAAACTTTTCATGAAGTATATGTCTAATTTTTGAAGTAAAGCGCTGACCATACATATCAAGGGCTTTCAGATCGCTTAAGAAACGGGTCCATATTGTAAAGGACAACTCCTCAATTCATTCTTTCTTTTATTAATTAGCTTATTTACATTCATAATATCATATTTTTATGGTTTAATCCTAGTTACGATACCTAGTTACGTTATTGTTTTTCTTTGTTTATTCCCGCTTTTGTTAGCGTTGTAAAATGATCCTTTAGCGTCACCACGCGCATATAAAAGGCCATAAGCGTCCCTATTAGCCAGTTTTTTTTCAAATAGTTACTCGTAAATATTGATTGTGTATCCAAACTCCTTTCGAATACGTTCCTTTGGTAAATCCTTGGTTTTTGGAGGCAAGCGGGATCGATATTTTACGTATTGGTATCAATAAATTTGCGTTTACTCAGTGATCGTCCTGGTAGCGTGAATATTTGGTATCGCTCGCAGTAAAGTTCGCYCGCAAAAGCATCTTAGTCAGTGGTCGCGACGCCTGGGACGTGGGATTTTCGTCGATACGAATCTCGCCTGCACGCCCTCCTCGGTTGCCCCAAGGCTAAAACGCTTACAGTAAAATATCGCGGCTCTCTAAATGTACCATTGATTTACGAACCTTCGTTTGGAACAGCGAATCCGCATCTAAGTGCATGTTTGGACAGCAAAATGAGCATTGTATCCACACCGGAAGACCTAAAATTCTTTCATCGCCACAAAGACGATAACATCTTACCACAAGAAACACACCCTTATGCATCATCTGTTGTCGATTGGAACATCAGAAATGAATCTGCTAAACGGAAGTCCAAGCTATCAGATAGAGGAAAGGTTTTCTTTAAGGAAACCAGATCAAAAAACCGAAATTTGGCCTTCAAAAAGTTAAAARGACAAATTGATCTTAGCAAAGAACTATGCAATCATCCGGAACGKGACGTAGAGTCGCTGGAGTCAGAAAGAAACAAATTAGACTCATTGAAAGATGAGCTTAATGAGGCGCAACGAGTATACGATGAGATCCTGGAAACGGAAACAGAAAAAGAAGAGTCYTACCGTTGGTTTGATATAAGAGATCGCGAATACACCGAATGTAGGTTAAGAATTTGCGAACAGATTCAAGCTTTCGATAGAGCCTCATATCGAACAAAGTCCGTAATATCCGGTGCTACGTCGCGTAGTACTAGTGAGAAATCTCGCTCATCAAAGTCA
>NW_022260213.1:30468-45652 GCF_009602425.1 Actinia tenebrosa
AAGGCACTCACACAGCACAGAGCTTTTCATTCAAATACAAAAATTGCTCTATCATCAGGATCGGTACCTCAGGATCACTATCACCATAACCACCTCCATGATCATCATCATCATCATCACTACTCTGTTTAAACATCTAACTACAAACAAAAGACAAGAATGATGACTGGATACCTCTTACCTCTGGTGGCTTTTCTTCTTCAGATTCAGACTCAGAACTTTCAGATTGTAAGAAAGTTGATGAACAAACCGATTCTGAGGAATTTAACAAGTCCACTTATAAGAATGTTCTTGGTAAAAGAAGTCATGGTAAAAGTAAAGCAGTTAAAAGGGAGAAATAGAAGTGACTAAAGGCATATATTTATTAATTTTCCCTGTGCTTTTCGAATTTAATGATAACTTTAATATTCATACTGCTCATATTTCATATGCATAATATGTTCACATAATTTTTTAGCTAGTCGGCACATAGGTCTGATTSATACTTCAATGAAGAAAGTTAGAATTCTTCCAACAAATATGCACTCCCACCCAAATATTTTATGAATGGGATCAAAGAGAAGATTACTGGCTACTAGAGCCTTCAAACCTTCAAAATGTTATCAATACCCTGAAACAGCTTCTGGGTTGATCAAAGTCAGGGCATGAATTGCTCATAGATTGAAATTGAGTGTTTGAGGTTTTGTGAGGGGTGGTAGGTCAGAGAAACACCCTTGAATCAACAGAGACCTAATAGTTAAGTTTATTAGTACCTTTTGTACTATTTAGTATTACCCTCAATACATAGAGGCTTTGTTATCATTATCATTATCATTATCATTATCATTATCATATTATCATTATCATTATCATATTATCATTATTATTATCATTAATAAACTTTATTCACCCATTTGATGCCAAGTCTGGGAATCAAACCCGAGACCACAGAGGTGTGATTTGAGCTTGCACTACCACTAAAGCATATACCCTTAGTGACTCACCCAATGTTTATTATGCTTACCTGGTTTTGATGGGGCAAAGCTAGTCCTGTTCACATACGGCGGTGGAGGTCTAGGAGGGGCTGAATGATTTTTCACTTCTGGAGCAGCAGTTGCTTCATGTTCTTTGTCTATAAGGGGAGAAACACCAGGAGCTTTTGGTCTAGGCGGTGCAGGCCGCTTTGGTTTTGGAGATGATTTCGACTGATCCTTGTGTGGTGAAGGAGGTGGAAGCACTTCTTCTATCATTTCAGGTGATCCATCTGCTTCCCTGTGCCTTGGTTTTGGCTGCAGTATCACCCTAGGTATAGCCTCAGAGTTCTGCTGTGTATTTCCAGCTATTGTCCTTGGTATCGGCACAGGTACAGGCTTGAAATCTTTATCTTCTTCTCCACTCATAGAATCTTTGTTTTCATTTATGGACCCCTCTGTGATACTTTTCCGTGGTGGTTTAGGAGGAGCATGTTTGAAAGACAATGGAAGTTGATTTCTGGATGTTAAAACCRAAGATCTACTAGAACGACTAAGTCCTCCTTCCTCCAGCGAGGTCAAATCTGAAGATGGCTCGGATTCTTTTGCCACAGGATTACTAGGAACAGAGTACACAGATTCCTCTTCACATTCAGAAGGCTGTCTCACTCTTTCTGTTTCGGCATGCATCTCCCTTGGAACAGAAACGGCAGGAGTTGGAACTGAGTACATCCCTTCCTCTTCTTCTGATCCAGAAGAGTGCTCTGTCCTTGATCCTCTATGAACAGTAGAAGATGTAGGGACAGAATACACACCTTCTTTTTCTTCTGAACCAGTTGTAGACCTTAATCTTGGCGGCACCTGGTACACAGCTTCTGTAGATTCTTCTCTCACTAATGACTGAGGAACATGATATTCAGACTCAAAAACTGGAGAAGCCTGAGTGGGAGAAGCCTGAGTAGTAGTTGTTGTTCTGAGAGCCTTGGGTACGACGTAGGTATCATCATTTTCAGAAGATTCAGTAGAATTTCTTGATCTAGGCACAACATAGGTCTGCTCTGCTACAGTCTTTGATCTGGGCTTAGGTTTAGGTACTTGATACTCTGATTCAGACTTTCGTTCAAGGGAACCTATTGACGATGACCGCGATATACGAACTATCTTTTTGTCCGATGTATGTGAATGAAACGAACTACGTCGTGGAACCTCATAGATACTGGGGCTTCCGTTTTCTTGGCTTTTATCTACTTCAGTGCGTAAAATGACATTTTCATATCCTRGAAATGGCTTTTGTAGGACACACTGTTGTGAATTTTGTGAAGGCTCAGGCAGCACTTCTTTATTTGATGCATTAAGTACGACGCTTTCATATGGTGCAACAGGCTTTGATTGTGTTTTTTCTTCTTTGCAGTTTTCTTCTATTTGTGATTCAACCAATGGTTTACTGACTGTTATAGTTTCAGTTTCTGTATTATTGCTCTTTGCTAGTTTCTTGAGGCGACTTGGCCTTCTTGGTCTAATGGGCTCATTTAGAGAAAAAGGGTCCTTCTTCTGATTAAAAAGTTCTGTTTTTGAAGATATGGTTTCCTTTTGAGAAACACTTTCAAGAATTTCTTCTTCACTCATTTCCCCAATTTTCTCTGGTTTTGCCTGATCCTCAATATCCATTTGAATGTCCTTATCTCTTGAACTGTTTGCCGTAAAGACAAGTTTTTCAGAATCTGTTTCTGTAGGAACATCTTGCTTGGAAGATAACACACCACGTTGATCTGTGTCAGTTGCTATTCCCTGCACCTCTTCCATGCTAGTCTGGGTTTTATTTATTTGCCTTGAAAGTTCCTGTTCTGCTGCTGTTTTAATCATTCCTTCCTGAAGTAATGAATTTTCTTCTTTTGTTAAGCTACTCSGCTGCTCAAGAGAAGCTTCATAAAAACCTTCAAGTTTTGATTCATTTTGTTGCAGAGCATCTGCAATTGTTTCTTCTTTCACTTCTTTCTTCTCGTTTATTTGATCCTCACACTSTTTGTCTTCTGTCATCGCATCTTTATCCACATCTACAGTTTCCTCCCTTTCTCCTTTTTCTAAGTTTTCTACTCCTGGTACTGAATCAGGCTTTGATTCATTTTGTCTCAGAGCATCTGCAATTGTTTCTTCTTTTGCTTCTTCCTTCTTGTTTATTTCATCCTCACACTGTTTCTCTTCTGTCATCGCATCTTTATCCACATCTACAGTTTCCTCCCTTTCTCCTTCTTCTAAGTTCTCTACTCCTGATACTGAATCAGGCTTTGATTCATTTTGTCTCAGAGCATCTGCAATTGTTTCTTTTTTCGCTTCTTCCTTCTCGTTTATTTCATCCTCACACAGTTTGTCTTCCGTCATCCCATCTTTATCTACATCTACAGTTTCCTCTCTTTCTTCTTCTTCTAAGTTCTTTACTCCTGGTACTGAATCAGGCTTTGATTCATTTTGTTGCAGAGCATCTGCAATTGTTTCTTTTTTCGCTTCTTCCTTCTTGTTGATTTCATCCTCACACTGTTTGTCTTYTGTCATCGCATCTTTATCCACATCCTTCCTTTCTCCTTCTTCTAAACTCTCTACTCCTGGTACTGAATCATTCTGGTTATGCTTCTCTTCATCTACAGCTAGCTCAACCTCTTTAGGGATTATCTCAAGAATTTCATCAGTGTCTAATTGTTGCACATCACTTTGTTCAACTCCAGTAATGGCTTCTGACTTATCCTGCTCGCTAGAGTTTTCTTCACCTACTGCAGTTTCTTCACTCAAATGAGACTCGTTTTCATCACAAACTGCAGATTCATCTACTTGCTGTACTTCCTCCTTCTCTAGAGACTCATCAACACCAATTATTTTTTCATCTTCACCCACAGTCCCGTTGCTGTTGTCAACCAAAGATGAACAACTGATTTCATTATAAGTTTCAATTTTTTTCTCAGTGGAGTCTTCTACTGCCATATCTATTGGCATGATCTCCTCAAGGTGTTCTGTTGTTTGAGTAAGGCTTGTTGTATCTCTGTTAAATAATGATTGTCTATTCTCAAAGTCATCACCTTCAAGATGCCCGTTTGCCATAATTTCTCCACCTTCAGCTGTATCCGTAGTTTTTTCTTCTGGAACCTCTAGACTCTTTTCTTCAACCTCTAAGCTCAATTCACTAGCAAATGGCAATTCCTTGCACAATTCAGCACCTCTCAAACTATCCATATTTTCTAACGAAACAGAAAGAGAAGGTTCATTTGCTTCCTCTACTACTTCCTTACCTTTGTCTTCATTTTGAACATCTACAACTCTTTCACTGTGTTCGTCTATCCTGACATCATTATCAGTACGGTTTCCAGTAAAACTTTCTTCACTTCTAACAATATCATCTTTTTCTATATCCTTTTTTTCATTAGCGTTATCTAAAATGTCTTGTTTAAAAATAGTTATTGATTCTTTATCGTCTTTAAAAATTTCTTCATTTAGTGTTCTATTATCTTTGTCATCTCGAGAAAAACCATTTGAAATTTCACCATTTTCAGACAAATCCTCAGCTAATGACGAACTCTGAGGCTGTAGTTCATGTGTTTCATTTTCTTCTTCCAATTCTGTATTTCCCACAGTTTGTTTCATAACACATTCTCCAGGTTTTTTGGYATCAAGTTGTAAAGTTCCTTTTCCTTCCATGCTTATGTCTTTTGTAAAGTTATCAACTGTTTTCTCTATCTTCTCCACTTCATCCTTTTTCTCCAGCCTAATCCTAAATGGCCCAGTTAATGATCTTTTACCTTTTGTCTCTACATTCTCAACATTATCCTCAGTCATATTTTCAGGCTTCCACGAACCAGTTTTCGGTAAAGTTGCTGATTTTTCCTTTCTTGTTACTATCGAGGGTTTCACAGGCCTGATTGGTTTTGGAGGTACAGGGGGTTTTGGTTTCCTAGGTAATGATGATGATTTACTCGGAGGAGGTGGTCTCTGAGGTGGTGTTTTTGGGCTTCCAGGAGATGATGCAGCAGGTGTAGGTCTAGTTACTGGAGAAGGTCTTTTAGGTATGATTCTTTTCTGAGGTACTTTAGTTTCAAGAGAAGGTGATGATGGATGATATGGTGTAGGTCTAGGTGGTGGTTTCCTGGTAATTGTTGGCTTTTCAGTGGGTAGTGGCTTTGAAGGTTTAGGATGGACTACTGCTGGGCTATTAACATGCATTGAAAATGTTGACTTGTGTTGAAGTTGAGGACTTATCTGTTTTTTTTCTAGAGGCTTCTTTCTTCTTGGTGGTGGAACTGGTTTTGTTTTACCTTCTCCAGCCATTCTAACACAAGAAGTAACATACTGTAAGTGATTCATTTACAAAAAGATAAGTAGGCTTACATTGGTACGGCACCTGGGGGTCTGCAGATTTCTGGATTTGCCTTCAAAATTTAAGACTCTCCCCTCCACCCTCAGGCCAAACATTTTAACATCCAGCTCTATCTAGAATACTAACAATGTTGCAAACCATTTAAGTCCTAGAATTTATATATTGATACAATACAGTATGTTTCCAGAGCAAGGGATCAACCTATTTACAAGTATTTGCTACCTACTCCTCCCCCGAAAATACAATTCATCACCTCCCTTCCCCTCCATAGCCAAATAAATAACAGCTTCTAATGATGTAGGAGCCTACAGTGTATTATTGGAAAGTCATGATCTAACAATAAACTGACCTTTGCTCTCATTAGTCATGATTGATCATATGATCTATTGCTCAGTTTGTAAAACAATTAATAAGTAATACATTTGTAAAACAAAAAAAGTAAAACAATTTGAGGGGGAAGGGCATTATGTGACATTTTTAGGGCAAATTAAATATTGTTCAAAATTCAAAATCTTCAAAGAAATTGTTCCCCATAGTGTTCTAAATCTTTGCAATTTTTTATCTCACTCTGCTGTTGGGATTCCTAAGTTAGCAAAGTGAGGAAAGACCTTGGGAAGAGAGTAGGGAGAAAAAAGCAAAATTTGAGAGGTTACATCTGCTAAAACATTCTTAGCTTTTTACTCTCGTTCTGCTGTTGAGATCCCTATGCTAGAAAAGGGAGGGAAGAGCTTCRACAGAGAAGGGGAGTGAAAAGGAAATAAGAGAAGGTAATTCTTCTTTTTCATTGTGAACATGTATTACTTTGATCTAGCCCATGTTTTCTTACCAGGTTCATCCAAATCTGACAAAAATAATGTACCAGTACCATGTACAATGTACCAATTATTTTGGGATAAAAATTAGAAATCATTTTTAATTTGTAAATTTTTCAATAATTAAAAACATATATTACAAGGCTATCAATAATAGCTGGTCAGTCACTGCTGATGATGATTGGTGAAATTAGTTTTAGCATGGTCGCACCTCATATCTGGCTCAACATTACTGGTCAAAATGACCAGCAAGGCAACCAGTTCTGGCCAGATTTTGACCTATAACAAKCCATTATTTTTAGCCCTGTATCAAATGGTGTGGATTTCCTAATGCATGTAGATGTATAGAATGATCCACACAGTATAAATGAAATAAAAAAATCAAGAAGCATGTCAAATGTTGCTTTAGCAAGGAGCTTAACAAGGAAAAATATTAATATTAAGAAAAACATCAAGTTTTACTTACTTTTTCTCGTCACCCATTCCTGGCCCTAAAAAACATCAATATATAATATTAATGGTTGTGGATTTTGATTATTGGATGGCGATAGGTTTCCAAGGGCTTAACATAATGGGTGGTTAGTMACTGGTCATGATGATTGCYMAARWKAGTTTTAGCTTGGTCATRCCAGTTCTTGTTTCTGGCCCAAGGTTACTGGTATTTGACCAGACAAAATYCAATTCTAGCCAGAGATTGTCTGATGTCTCGCCATTTCGTAAGCCCTGTTTCCCTAGCAACGAGAAGACAAATTAGTCTGTTCAACAAAGCTTAGGATGGGCATAATGTAACTTAATTTAAAATATCTTAGTTCTAATTATAAGCCCTGCAAGAAAATACAAATTAATAGTAGATTTTAGGCTTTTGAGGTATATTCATTTTGAGGTCACATTCATGATAGAAAAAGTAACTTTATGGATTTCACATGTTTATATTGTTTATAAAAGATGATGTTTTGACTGCAGCTGTGGCAGTCTTCTTTCCAAACATCATGTTTTTTAAACACTTTAAAAACTGTAAAAACTGTTTAAGTATATTTTTTAAACTCTACATTAAACCTACAAAAAACAATGATTTCTTTACATCTACAACAACAACAGACTACATTGTGTTTGAGATAATAGCAAAGCATTTTTCTCCAATAACCCATATCATTAACAATGTATGCCAATTTTCTTTCTTTCTCTTTTAAGCTTTCCTTTGTAATATAACTACATCAATTATGTTTACTTAAAACCCCCTTTTCAGGAAAAATCACTAAAATTTCAATGCCCCCTATTTTCTCACAGAGGTCCCCTTCAATATAATTTAATTTATTTCATCAAAAGTCGTGTAGGATCAGTTAAATTTCCAAAAAATGTCAAGTTAAAGCTTGTAAGATTTAATCCTCTTACTAGATAAATTAAATCATTCATTAAGCCCTTTATATTAAAAGAGGATTTCCCAGGCACAGCTAGCTTGTCTGACAATCCTTTTAATTTAGCATTCATCAATTTATAACATTGATATAATCTGCAAATTCAATTGGAATGTAGAAAAACTACAAAAATATGAAACATTTAGTAGAGTGCATACCATCTCCCTGAAAAACTTTGTAAATCCCTCCCTGAAACCCTGTTTACACTTGCAATTTTTGCTGCGATTTTTTTGCAATATTGTCCATAATAAATAATGGTAAAGAATTTACTTGTAAAGTTTTTTTCAGGATACCAAGATTTTCCTAGACGAATGTCTCTTTTGAAGGAAAAGACAAAAGATTTCATATTTCCGAAAATTGCCACTAAAATCGCAGCAAAAATTGCCAGAGTAAACRKGGCTTGATATTGCACAAATTTGCACAAATTAGTARGTCCAGTAGACCTAGGTAGACTGTAGACCAACAAAAATTTGTACTAATTTCAACAATTTTGTTAAATTTTTAACAGATATATTCTTCGTTTGCAATAGAATCTGTCATAGYCGCCATGTTGGAAGAATTTGACAAAAGATTTTTAAATGAATTCTTTTGTTATATCTTCCAACATGGCAGACATCCCTTTTGTTTTCGTGCTCTCTTGGGATTGATTGCAAACCAAGAATAATGRTATGCACTCTATATACACAGTATTTCAAATTAATGGCCAGTCATCAGACTATGTCTGGTCAGAATCGTAACTTGTCTGGTCAAATCTTTGCCCTCTGCTCGTTATGTTACCAGTCATGTTAAACCAGAAACAMGGTATATATGTCTAAGCTGAAACAAACTCAATCAGGTCATCATCACTGSCCACTAAACAATCATTATTTTTGGTCTTGTATACACATCTCTACAGTGTATACAATGTAGTAAGCTAAAATATTACAAACACTTGAAAGATCTACAGCAATAACTAAACCAAAATAAAAAAACAAAAATAATTCTCTAAAGTTTTTAAAAAAGGCTGATAATTAATTTATTTATGAAAGCTTTATTTCGAATTTTAAATATGTTTTCTAATACAAAAATCTCTTAAAATTGAAGTGAGCAGTTAGCCTGAAAACCGTAGTTCTTTTCATGAAAGTAACGTCGAATATGTACGTAAGAGTGCATAGTCCATATTRAATATTTACATGACCTAACATTTCATAGCTGTCAAAATGGGGGAAAAAACAATGAATATAAGCTTTAACTCTATATTATTATCAAAAGCTTTCGGTTTTTCGGTATACACTTGATTCAGTCTCAATTAAAAATTATTGAAATAACAATCTGAAGCAAACAGGCTACAGAAAGGCATCCTTTAAAACCAGTTTTAGCTTGCAATTATGAAATAAAACAAGAAAACCGTATATCCTTATTGATCATCCTTTTTATTGCAGTATGATATTTACTGCAGTATGATATTTACTGAAGCATACAGTTCTGTATTTATACCTGATATCGATGTTAAAGTCCTTTCTTCACGAACTCTTTTCTTTTCTCTCTCCATAGAGGATRACTTGGACATAAAAGCTACATAAAAACAGAAGGAAAAGACCAAGGATTAAGATCAAAGCCCAAGCACGCGTCGAGAACAAGTACGACAGACTTGTTTGGAGCGCTTCCAATAAAAGGCGCATTTTAGCGGAAATGGAACAATATGAATGAATTGTCTTTGAAGACACAATAGTAACTATCGAAGTCACGTCATATCTATGTCAAGATTCTTAAATTATAAAGTAAGCATTTGATAAATATTCAGGTAATGAYTGGATCGAGTTTACTGCAACACCACCCCCTTGAATGCCTAAGAGTGACGGCATTTCACTTGACACAGATTCAGTAAAACATCATTCGTTCTTAATACATCTCACCTTCATAATTTTTTGCCTTTTCTCTGACATTCATAGTGACCTAAGATAGACGCAGCTCAATAGCAACAAAAGCGTTTCGTGTAGTTTTGCATTGCTTGYTGCGTAAAGATCCTGTAATCCAGCCTTTCCTTTCGATATTCTTCCTTATAAAATATGTTTAATGAAAGGCACTACTTCCTGTGGTCATGTGATTGTTTGGGTCAACACCGCTGACTTTCTGTACTTGAGACTGCAAGTACACCATACCCCAACCTACCCCTCCCTCCAAACTTTTATTACCTTTTTAACCCTTCCGCTAACGTAAGTAAGCTTTCGTTTAAGTTTCCTGCGTGGAGTATCCTCAATCAAATATCCAATCCAGACTGTATTATTGATCAGCTTTTGAGTGATCTCATTTCCATCTCATTCATCCTTTTTCATTCCCAGTAAATTTGACTTCTTCTGGACTTTGGCAGGGCGAGAGAGAGGGAAGTTTTTTCAAAACAAACTTCCTTATTTGCTTATTTTTTCTCTCTGCTTTCGATTGTATTCCAAAAACCAAAAAACAAGATAAAGCCAATGACATTTTCCAATTTTGTTTTATTTTTTTTTCGTGCTCAACATGAAAATGAAAATAGAACTGTAAAAGCATGAGAAAAATATAAACAGTCTGAATATTTGAGATTACACCATGATTTACATCAAAATCATTTATATACTAAATCTAGGTTTTATCAGGGAATTTGGTTTAACCCAGGAATTTGGTTAACACAGGAATTTTCATTGAAGAATGCTTTGGTAACAGAGCAAAATTCTCCGGCTTAAACAGTTACTATCATTATGATCTTCTACTATTTCGAAACTTAATGAAAACACTGATAACAAACATTAATCATGCAATGCTTTCCCATTTCAGACCAGCTRTCATTTCCTCTGGAATAATTTCAGGGGCAGATCTAAGGGAGGGGTGCAGGGGGAAGTGCACCCCCTCCCCCAACCCCCTGCATCCACAGATGAGCTGATATCTGCTGCTTTACCAATGTATAAGTTTGTGAGCAAAGGGTGTACCCAAACGTAAAATGAAAATCTTAGATGATGCACCCCCTTAAAAAAAAACCTGGATCCACCCCCAAATTTCTTTAAGGATCCCAAAGAATCTCATTCCTTAGAATGACATGGTCTGAAGTCAAAAAAAATTACACCCAAATGAATTGTTATTTCATAATCAAACTGAGAGAATGCAAAACAATTAGAGCAAAGGGTTTTTTAAAAAAATGCTATACCAAAATCACCTCATGATGTATGTAGTCAAAATTTCAATATTTTTTTACATTTTGAACCAAAAATGCTTGTTAAAATGTGTATATTATATTGCTTTTGAATGCTGAAATGATATCAATTTTAACATTTATGAATCTTTAAATTATGAATAGCAGTATTAGTATTAGAAGAATATCTTTATTTTGATTTGGTACATGAAACTTAATATCTGGGACTTGATCCTAGCTTATCAGTTAGAAGACAGGGTATGATTTTGCATGAGTATTACAACTAGAACACAAGCTGCCTATTCTTGCTGCAATAAATCAGATTCCAAGYCATAATAAAAACTTTGCTTTTGTACCAGCAATATTTTATTCTGCACTAGTCTTATAGTTCATTTGTAACAGGAGGGTAACATTTCCAGAAGCTGTCTTAATTTCTTTTTAAATCCAGTGTTTGCAATCTATTAAAAAATCTATTTCTTTTGCAGTCTGACCCAGAAAATCTGTCATTACCCTTCCCCTCCTTGACAATGTCAAGTCCCTTATTGATTAGGTTTAGATCCTTATTACACAATGAAATGAAATCATAAAATGGCCTTTAATTATCAAAAATTCTCAGAAAAAAATGGAATTCACAACAGGTGTGGAGTTGTGAAAGTAGAAAATGAAATAATCATTTTGGTCATGGCTATTAAATACAGCTCTAATGTTAGCTTTAGTGATGTGCTAATAGAGATAATAGATGGACCAATAATACACTTTGTACAAGATGAGATTAATTAGAAAACAAAAAACTTTATATTGAATTACTCTTCCATAGGTTCATCTTGATCTGCTGATGGTGCTGTAGTGGGTTTCTTCTCACTTTCAGTTTCTTTGTTGTCAGCTAATCAAAGAAACAACCAAAATTAGTCACATATTACTTGAATCAAATTAGTATTACATGAAACTAAAAATGATATAACCTTCAATTTAGACAGCAGTGAGATTCCCAGCTTCATATCTTCATATGGTAGGCAAAACCCCTCACTGAGCTAAAACTTTGACTTTTGAGAAGATCTTATCTTAGCTTATAATCAAAATAAAAAATTTATTTAAGAAATTTGGTTGGGAATGTTAGGTCAATCTGCCAAAATAGCAAGCAACCTATCACCCTTAATAAGCTGTCATAATAGAAACCAATTTACTTATAGAGTTGCACTCCATATAATTGTGCAACAATTACTAACTAATTAGTGCATAACAATAGACTTTTTAGTTGTCGACTAAGTATTCACTCAGGCATGAACCAAACAAAGGAGTGTAGAGGCATTTGTTTTTGTTCCCAGTGTTCTGCTCCAGTGGAGTGCATAAAGTAAATCTTTGAAAAGCTTTGTAAGAAATTGCACAAGTTTGTGCAAATTAGTAAGTTCAGTGGACCTCATTAGACCATAGACCTACAAAACTTTGAACTAATTTGTACAACTTGATTATTTATTCTACTATATTTTTATAAAAGGATGCTTGCATGATGGCATCATTTGACTCCCACTACCATAATGCTGCACAAATTTTCTTTCTTATTTAGATTTGTGTTCCCTCATGAGAATAGTAAGACAATTGGTGCTAAGGGAGTCGGGTAGTAGAGGTCAATGACACCATCATGCAAACGTCCTATCATTAATTTTGGTTTTATACAATTTTGTTATTAACTTTTTCACAGATATATGGTATGCACACTAATATCTACCATTCTGTACACAATTTTACTATTTGCAATCAAACGTGGAGAGTTTGGTTTTGAAATGATTGGTTGTCTCCCAATTAGATGTGGCTTTGGGCGTGCGTCTAGAATTTGGAGTAAAAACTATCAAACTGTCATTCTATAGGTTTTAATGTCATGAACCATATTAAAGTTTCCCAGAGTAAACTAGTTTTGGTGTGGCAAGCAATCGTTTCAAATTAATGTAAACAAACAGTAAATATTTGCACCCTCCACACTTGCTTGCAAATAGTAGTAGTCTTGGACAATAAAACTTTGGTTTTGCGTCATGGATATATGGCATGCACTCTACATGTACTTACCGACTGCAACTGTCTCTTTTTTTGATTCATCACAATTATTAATACTCTTTTCCTCTTCAACAATATTTCCATTAGTTTCTTYTTTCTCTGCATCACATTTTTCTTTTTCTTCACAAACTTCTTTTAATTCTGTTTTCTCTTCTAAGGTTTTCTCTACAGCTTTATTATCCTTTTCACTATGCTCCTGTATCTCTGTTTCTGATTCTTTAATCCCAGAACTGTCATTTGTTTTATCATTAGAATTTTGCGTTGACTCTTTCTCATTTGATGTGCAGTCTTCTTCTTTGGCTTCGGTTTTAGCTTCTTCTATTTCTTCTTCTTCTAAGTGTTTGTTTTCTATGGAGAGAGATTCATTGCGTTTCTGCAATTCTTCTTCGGTTGGGTAGTGTGTTTCTGGGAAATGCTGCAAATGCCCATCATCACTGTCTCTGTTATCTACAGACTGCATTTCAGTTGGACAAGCTGTGGTTATAATGCCATTAGTGACAGGACCATTTGGTATACTGGTATTGTCATGGTTACCCTCTATGTTATTTGAAAGCCTAAAAAAGAGAATTACCAATTCATTAAACTACGCTGCTCATAGTAATATCTAATTAATAAAATTATGTTATTATTATTATTATTATCATTTWAAAAAAATCATGGTTGCATCATATGTCAATAGTCCTCTTCGCAGTTCCTCTGCCATTTTGAATAACTTATGATAACGAACATCAAAACAAGACCAACGGCAAGTTGTTTCTTTAAAAAAACCAGGGCCATCCAACAGTTTGAAGTATAAAATCTAGTATAAACGTTAGTCCAAGAAGGGAAATCAATGCTTGAGTTGTTTCTTCTTCTGTTGATCATAAGACAATGCAGTGTCTTCTATCGTCTCGGCAGATGTTATAAAGTGCTTTCTGTTTTCCTTTTTTCACTTTTCTGTTCAGTTTTGTTTAGTATGTACATTCTGTATGTGTCTCGTTTTGATGCTCATAATAATCATGATTTATTCAGTATGAGAGAGGAACATTAATTGAGGGGGACTATTCCACTGGTCTGGTCTTTTAACAAAAAATACTTACTCTTCTTCTCCATTCTCTGTCATTGTGCTCACTACCAGAACATTCTAATGAGACATCACAAAGATTGACAAATTAATTAACAAGAACATTCAGGACTGTCCAACAGAATATCAGAACAGAACAGACAACATCACTCCTTGCTAATCTATAAATCATTTTACTCTTGTTTAAATTAGATAATCGTAAACCTGTTTCACTTAAATTCCTACTTCAGATCATGTCATTTTCTTGTGTATGATTCCTTTGATCAACAGCAATGTTTGAAAAGGTTAAAAAATAATAATTTAATATGAAAACTCAAAGTTTTAGATCAAATTTATATTTTCAGGGGAATATGTTGCATCCAAATAAATATCCAGATGTTCATTGTGACATAGAAATAATGACAAGTCTGGAAAACKGAGGTGGAACATGAGGCATGTGAAAATAATTATTGATGAAAAAGAAAATATACTGGCCATTGCAATAAATATATAAAACTTTGTGTCACTGTTTGCAAACACTTATTAGCAACATTTTTTTACATTTAGAACAACTGTACTACGAACAATTTGAATTTTTTAAATTTTTTATTTCCCGAGTTTTTTTATTTTTTTAAACAGCATGAAGGAATAAGTTCAAATACATAAAGAGATCAAATTATTAAATCAATTTTAAATCAAGGAATGATTTACAGTATGCATATTAAAAAAACTGCACAGTCAATAAAAAAATCAAAGTATTCAAGGTTCAAGTGTCCTCACTGTAGTTGGTGGCCTGGAAATTCATAAGTTAAATAGAAAAAGTGACACCTCAGTTTTGCAAATTTTCTCAATTCTAATTGGCTAACATCTTTTTCAGATCAGCTGGATGGCCTTTATTACGAGTAAAAACCAGTTAGATTAGACTTTCTTACCTTTTCTATTCCTCTCATAAATTTCTCACTACATCTGTAATGTCTTTTTGGTTCGACTATTAACTCACATAACCGTTGCATAGTGAATGGTGCACTGCAAGATAATTGAATAAAATTTTCACCAAATGCATTTCTTGTTGTCAAAATATATCTTTTAGTTTAAGATAGCTTAATGATTAATCCCTTCCTTCCCATTCAGGGTTCCTAGCAAGGTRCACACTACAGCTAATAGCAGCCATCTTGGAATATTCCAAGAAGATCAAAGTGAAGCACCAGTTCATTCGTAAGGACTGGATTTTTTTTGGTACAGTATTGCGATCACCAACGACCATGGATTACAGAGATTATGATTATCAAAGACAYATACATTTGTCCAGGGTGGCTAGCACACAAATTCATAGATATATAGGTTATGCATTAATATTTTCTTTTATCCCATACTATAAAAATACAGTCAATTACCATGCAGGAAATTTGTTGTA
>NW_022260213.1:46582-99646 GCF_009602425.1 Actinia tenebrosa
ACGTTTATGCACTAGCGTTCCAAAAGTGGAAGGTAGCGGTCAAGCGTGAGGGGGTCGAGCCACCTTAAAGCGCATACCTTGTAAATGATTCAATACAGTCCAAAAGTCTCTGTCTCATAACATCAAATTCTGCATTRTTCGTGGGCTCTGTTGAATTACTGTTTCTTGAAGGGCTACTCTCAAAGAAATCTCTCATTACCTGGAATATTATTTTAACAATCATTAGTCTGCAATTTGGTGTAGCAACTAAGTTTAGTAGACATAGCAGGATATCATCATAACATCATCAGCCAATGTCTGGCCCAAATTGAAACTTGTCCAGTCAAACCTTTGCTTTGCTAATCTTTTTTACCAGTAACTTTGTACCAGAAACAAGGTGAGGCAAAGCTTAAGCTAATTTGTCTGTTGATCATGACCGGTAACTAACCAGCCCTACATAGTATGGCATGCTAGGACATGGCTTCTCTTCACTCTTCACCACTGCTTAAGGTACTGGCCAATTAGTTGTTGGTCATGATCACAGCAAGATAAAGATTTAACCGAACAATTCCCAGTTCTGACCTGGCATTTATTTATTTATTTATTTATCAGGCTTTAACCACATAAACAATTAGTGGTATGGTCCGTACAACAGAGCATGACTCCAAATAAAGTCCAAATAAAGTCTGGCCGTTATTTTTAAGCGCTACTCATACAGCACTTGCTCATTCTTATGTATAAACTCATAAGTGTTAGTCATGAGACTGACTGGCTTACCTTATCCATCTTAAACATAAATACAGGTTTCAGGTATACCCAAGGGATTCTGATTTGATAAGTAAAATGAAAATTAGCATTAGTATAAGTATTAGTATCTACCCTATTTTTCTTTTTTACTATTCAACACTTAATTTCCATGAGGAGAATGAACAAAATTTAAAAGTATATTTATAGTAAAATATATATTTACTAATCTGAGGTATATTTGCACAGGTGGAAATGAGATCAAACAAAAAAATTAAAAGTATTTTWAAAAATATTCTAATGGCAATCTAATGGTATACAGCAGCATACCATAGATTTCAGTATCTTAATGGGATCTCTTTTTGTCTTTCTATGATATTTTCCTACTAGTGGGCTACCTGTGCAAACAATGATATTGACCAGTATAGTCTAAAAGGGGCCGTCTAAGAGGTCACTCTCCCTCTCTTCTTTTTTTCATTTGCCATAGGAAGGGCAGAAAAGAATAAAAAAAAGATACCAAGAGAGAATTTTGTGGAAAAGGCTTATTTTACTACAAAAAGTTATTTTTTTTAGTAGATAGTCAGTCATTCAAGCTTATAATCAAATTAATTATTAATCAGTATTTGAAGATAATCTTCCAAGAAAAACACAATGTTTGTGCATGTTACGTAATAATTTCTAGATAATGAAA
The DNA here is from genome assembly GCF_009602425.1 of Actinia tenebrosa. Next base: position 47,997 of record NW_022260213.1, read on the forward strand.
TTCGACTAAGAAAATATCACATTACGTGTGATAATCTTTTCACGGTATCAAAAAGATTATCACAATGACAACACGAGGATAAGATCACTTTAGCCGCTGACCAAAAATATTATCTTGGAAAGTGTTGAAATTTCCTTCCAAAGGCACTTTAATTCGACTTAAGTTACGCGTTTTCAAATAACAAAAGCGGTAATATATATATTCATGAATAAAAAACGAGATAGAGACGTTTGATCATTGTCACGAAAAATGGCCTTAACCTTTTTGACTATGACTTTGAATTTGAATCTACCTACCTACGACCGAGCGAAAAAAGCTAATATTTAGATAAAGTGATGAAATAAATTAAACAATAAAAATTTAGTGGGATCGGTAACTTACTGGGTTCTCCCTGTATGAGCAATCTGAACAAATAAATCTTCTAATTCTTGCGTAAGGACTTTATCCGCATCTGTCATGTTCTCGAACTCTGCCAGGAAAAGAAAGCGAAGACCATCTTAAAATCGCTCCGGTAAAACCCTCTTAAACCCGGATACGTCTCTCATAAACTCACCGTGTAAAGCTTGAATAACTCCTTCGTTATTAGCCATTACTAATGATTGAAAATACGAGGCAAATATATTTTTTAAATGTGGCAGAATTATTCTACGRATTGATTCAAAATGCAGACAACAAAAATGGCGCCATTGAGTTTGACGTCATGACGGTGTTGATGGCATTTACACTCTCCATATTTGGTAAACGGGGTCGGTGTAATTTTTATCAATAAACATGATTGGTTTAGAATTTCTAAATATTAACCAATAGAATTGGCTGTTTTATTSTTGGATAACTATTGCGTACGAGTAGGTTCGTATGAATTTTACTTCCATTTTTGCYAACGAAATCGAAAATGGCGTCTGTCAGTATTTTGATGGAACCTGTGAGTTTTGGCGGCTCAAAAATGTCCTCCAACGAGGATGATTTTACCCATTCGGTCACAGTCGCACAAACGAACATCAGTGTTCGACTTGGTGAGTTTAGTTTGCCTATTTTTCTCGTAAAAAACCGGAAGTTCTGAACTAAAGTTCACTAGTTTTCCTTCCTTATKTTCATAACACGTAAACTAACACGTAATACTGCTGTTAACTCGTTGGGGAAGTTTAAAAGCAGTAGAATAAATGAATTAATTTTGTTATGTTTTGAAAATATGCTTGTTTTATCTCACTTTTTTTTGACTTGATGATAGTGTTGGTTGTAATAAAATAAACTTTATAAGGTTATCAAAGCTAAATAATAGGCTTAAATATTTTGTAATTTTTCTTTATTTGATTTAAATTATTATTGAATTTTCAAAATATCAGTGACAGTAATATTTATGAATTTGTTTAGTCCAATGATGTTATTTTTGGGAGAAGAGTAAGAATAGATTTAATTTAGCTTTTTTTTCTTTTGAGTCTACATAATTGTGTCTGCATATTCATGAATAATTGCAATGAAAATTATTCGTTTTGTTACCTATAGCTTAATAAGTAAATCAATGCGTCTTTCATTAGCTATGCTATGGCTAAAAGCTGCATGTATGTAGGGACCTACTGTAAGCTGCAGGATGGCAATGACGAGAGCAAGCAAACGCTAGTACTAATTKCAATATTATACAAGACACTGTTGCTGTTACATGCTGAAAGTACAATGAGAAAGTACAATAGCTTAAACAATACTCACTTCACCTTCAACGTATATTTATTGTTAAATAAACTATTTGATATTTGATATCCATTGATATACATTTGATGTTCTTTTACTCCGACGAAGGTCTAGCATCCAAAACGTCAGTAAGTTTTTTCATCTTTTCACTGTGTATAATTTACCCTTTTATCATTACTGTTTCATTAGAAACACMGACGCAGCTCACACTAGTTTTTAGCTAGTTATCTCTTCTCATTTGATATCTACATCTCATGTTTGAAGATTTCATTGTATTGTGATTAAGAAATAGTGTACATTTAAGTTATTATTTTATGAAGTAGTAAAAACGACAAGGAACTTCAAAACTGTAGGTACAGTAAAAAGTTTTATTTGTAGAAAATTTTAACAATAAWATTTTTTTATCAGGGTTTCTAAGAAAAGTCTATGGAATATTGAGTACCCAGCTTGGTCTTACCATATTGGTATCTGCTTTGTTCATGAACACACCRGGGATCAAGAGTTTTGTCCAGCAAAGGTGAATGCAATCACTTTGACATCAGTGTTACAAGTCTTCGTTGCCAGGAGAGATCAGGGGGGACACTGTTCAACAATTAAGTCACTTGAAGAGCTATAACCACCCTTCCCCTTTGGGTGGATGGGAGGGGAGTTATTGGACCAAGTTCAGCTCCACTTTTAAACTCGTTATGCTGCATATGTACTTCAACCTCAGCAAAGCCATTAAAAAACAAACAAACAGTCTTTAAGATGCAAGGTGCTTTCACTAATTAACTGCTTGGTTGTTGATTTTTTTCTTTAAGACCAGAGATTTTGATTGTTGCATTCCTACTGTCTATGGGATTCCTTATTGCYCTAATGTTCAAAAGACGAGAAAGTCCAATGAATATGTACCTTCTCTTYGGCTTTGTAAGTGGATATTAAGCATATTTTTTTAACTTATCATATCATATAATTATGTGCATTAYATATTCAATATTWCSAATGGTCATAATAGGCCMYTTTCACAGTTCCCTGYGTCATCTTGAAAGGTAGCCGYGCCTTTGCATCGAAGCGAGACRAACGGTGAGCATGCATGCAATGATAGAGACCTTTTYTTAASACCTTGGACAATTATTCACRTSTYTATCATTGCAAGCTCACCGTTCGTCTCGCTTCRATGCAAAGGCACAGCWACCTTTCAAGATGGMRCAGGAAACTGTGAAGGGGACTATTGGCCAACAACTGAATGAACACCAAAATGGTATTGCAAGTTACTGTAATATATTTCTAGACTCAAATATGTCTCTTTTCCGTCTAGACCCTTGTTGAAGCATAYACCCTTGGAACACTGGGTAAGTATTGTTTCCAAGAGAACATGTTCTTGGAATGTTTTCTTAGTACTAACAGTGGGATGTGAGTAGTTTTTTTATCCAAACTCAGTAGTTGCAAGCTGTATGTGAAAATTTGTTGTTTTTTTCTTCTGCCGTTAATCAAAAATAATCAGTTGGTACCTATAATCTTATTGACTGATAGCTGTAAAAACAATTCACAACAACTCCTTGCCAAATGTATGAGTATACAGAACATTAAGAATTGCAGTAAGTTTTTCAGCATATTGCTGGGTAGTGTAAYTATAGAATGGTCATATGTTRAAGATATTTGTGTGTATCATYTTYTTGCCAAGACCATTATTCATAAAGATCAATGTTATTTATGTTTGATAGTTACCTTCTTTGACAAAATGATTGTCTTGGAGGCATTTGGAATGACAGCTGCCACAACCATTGCATTAACTATGTACACATTCCAAAGCAAGAGGGATTACAGCTCATGGGGGGCAGGGTAAGTTRCATATTGGTGTCCCTCTATATAATTTTATACCTTACACATATTTATGTGTGCATCGCAGCTGAAGAAGGCACCATCACATAATGACAGCTGCGACAGAGGCGCAAACAATTGTATCTGTTTTACATGAGAAAGATTACATTTCTGGGGAAAGAGTCCTCTTGTACCCCCTGTCATGGCTGCCATCGCGTGATACGGCAAAGCCTCTGTTGCTGGTCTATGAATTTGTTAAACATGTAATAACCTCTTTCAATTAAAAAGTGTTTCTGTTCACTCTTTCCCTTCATTAGGGTTCAGTCTCCAGTTTGACAGTTAGCTGTAGTAGTGCACTCAAAGATTATTWTAATATTGAAGAGTTTGACAGACTGCTGTCTATTATTTGACTTATTTGTTTCAATATTTTTTCAGATTATTCACAGTGCTATGGATCTTAATTTGTGCAGGGTTTATGCAGGTATGTTTTTAGCAACAGAAAATATTTCTTCTCAAACTAGAGCAGGATTTTAAGGAGTGTAAATAGCACACAGTGTTATTGATTATGGTAAAAAAATGCTCATATAAATAAAATGCTTGAATACAAATAAATCTGCAATGCAGTTAACACATAACTGCAGAATATGCCATTCAAACAATTTTGATCTTAAATCTTACATGCTTTTGAAGGTCTGAATCATTTTTTTTACAAATGCAAGAACACTTCCTTAACCTAGAACTTTAATAGAGACCCAAGCTTTCCATATAGATTGTTTGTGAATAAAATCTTTAACCGCCATCTCATTATTCCCTGAGGATGGACTAATTAGTCGGAAAGCTTGKATCTCTATTAAAATKTTATGGTTGAGGAAGCRTTCTTGTRTTCATAAAAGAATTTTGATCTTTACTGGTGTTTTTCATATTCTACAGTTTTTCTTCCAAAGTGAGGTACTGGAGATGGCATATGCTGTGACAGGTGCCGTGCTGTTTTCGGCATTCATTGTTTTTGATACTCACATGTTAATGCACAAGACATCACCAGARGAATACATCATGGCATCAATTAACCTCTACCTGGACATCATTAACCTATTTATCCACATACTCAGGATCCTGGATTCAATGAAAAGGCACTAACTTCAATGGGATCTGTCATTTAATATAAATTACTAAAACCTTAATCTTACTGCCGTTTGCATTGCTACRCGGCCACCCCAGACAAAAATYGYRAYRTGCMMTTTGCAATAGACTGCCRTCAATCAAACACGTTGAYRTCATTTACACATGTTTGGATYGSCCCRGATAGGCCTRGTGAGTGTGGCTYATATTACTTGTAAACAATCGACAAGCTTTGGYGCCTTTTGAATCACACACRYGTGTAAATGACGYCAACGTGTTYGATTGACAGCAGKCTATYGCAAAGTGCAYGTCRCGATTTTTGTCTGGGGTGGCCRCRTAKCAATGCAARCWGYGGTAATAAACCTACTGGATTGTAAAGTTATAAGATTKTTATAGCAAGGCTGTAGTAAGTATGCATGTGTAACAACCTACCCTACTTACTGTGTCTTTTATACAAGCTGTAGCTGATGCACCTAGATATTTAGAAGAGAACAGAGTACAGACAATAAACCCATGATAAACTAAAGTAACAGTGGAACCTGTGTTAAGCCGACCCATTCAGGACYTTCTTCTTGCCTGGTACCTGTCAATGTATGCGAAGAAAATTGTGGGAGCTTTCTGCTTAATGAGGGGACTGCTTACATAACTTCATGACCAACTCAGCCCAAGAYATCTGGGTTTATGGTTTTATAACTAACTCGGACTGGTGGAATTTTTAAAGCCAAAAACCCAGATGTCTTGAATTATAGCTAGTTGTTTGTGTCAGTAATAATATTATTATGAAAATGGGAGTAGTAGAGGTAACTAAAACTGTAGGTAAAAATAGAGTAAGCTACTAAAAATTATTCAACCATCRCGATTACATCCTGAAAACTTTGCCAGCCTTGCATCTACTCCCAGAATACCAATACAAATCATAGACTGAGCTGTCATCAGAYATTCCATAAAATCTGCTTTCATTTTTTTGATATTTTAGACTTTTTTAATATGACTGTGAAAAACTTKCAGGATGGAGATGATTGGTGACTGCACACTGTGAATGGACATAAAGATGTCATCTATTCTGTATCATGAGTGCTGTGTGCCACAGTCATATGAAAAATAGCCTATTAAATCATTTGTTGGAATGCATGTATCACTGGGTTAAATTTATATTCAACAAAAAAATTTAATTACTAAAATGTAGACCAATATTGCAATAAAGTACGATGTTTATCTCCAAAAGTTTAAAATGTGTTTTCACTGATTACAATCTCTACAAACTTACAAATATTACCAGTAACCCAAAAACTGCTTGTATAAGTTGAACAAGAGCCTGTAGTAAGAAATGTTACTGTATTGTGATTAGAGAATATGGTAGAAGATTATTTTGATCTTAAATMAAATTTTTCTTCCAAACTGAATATGTTAAATTTTTCTTCCAAAATGACATTAAAATTTTCAAGTCTCATGATCCTTTCCCCAAAAAAATCACCCATCATATAGTCCACTTCTGAGATATGCTTTGCTTGTCACACATGAAGGTTTTCAGAATGAGACTGTGCTAAAATAAGTCAAATTCTTTTCTCCAGCTGTCATGAATCACTGATCATTATGCACAAAACCTTGATTTGAAACCTGTGCGTAACAAGTGAAGCACATCTCAGAAGTGGGCAATTACGTTGGAGTTGTATCAACTGGACCATCTGTTATATTTGGACCACTTATCTTGTAACCTTTGAGTAAGAGTCTTTGGCTTCATCAGTGCTTGTGCTGCTKTTTCAAGTAACAACCTGTTCTTTTCCAGATAAGTCTTGGTATCAATCTGTACTTGTTCTATCATCTCAGGGCGACACTYATCCATTGGGACATCTTCTGATAAACTTGGGTTGCAGCGGTAGTAAGTTGATTTGGGGAGGAGATCTCGTAACACAGTGTCAACAGCTAAATTAATGGAATGAGATCAAATTCAGTGAGTGACTTCAAAACCTTAGAGCATTTTCCATGTTTATTTTTACAGAGCATATGCTGCAGACTTATTTTTACATGTTCTGGTTCAGTTTCCAGCAAGGTATTTTGCAGTGAATGTAAGATAGACAGAAGTCCAGAAAACCAGAAAATTTGGAAGTGTTCAGATACAAATATTTTGCTAGAAAGGAGTGTGAATACCATCATGATGATGAAAATAAAAGCCACTTTTCACGTGATGGGGTCTGTGATAGGCCTTCGCTTCATGCGGACAGCTTCACGCAATGCTGGAGATTTGGTGACAAATCAAATTGAACAGACAAAACCTTTGGAACAAAAGTAACAATTCTTCATTAGAAAATCATTAAATAGATTTAATTTGATCTATCTACCTTCTGTGTCTGTAGCGCTGGCTACAACCTTGAGCAGTTTTTCCCTGAGACTGCTGAACCGAGGAGTACTTGACCCTAGTCTACCCTTATACAATCCTGTCCCAAGTGACAAAACACACTGAAAAGGAGTGGTTGGCCATAATAACCTCGACTCATGTATTGCTATTGAACAGGGGTTGTTGGTAAGAAGACCTCCATCCTAGGAATAATTATGATTATGTCAGTAAGTCTATTTATCTGGGTCCCTCCCTTCACTATCCTCCTCTGACTGGTAATCTTTAGAAACACCAAATGTAGGGATAGCAAAGAGGTTTTAGTGTGTTTGATTTAACACTAATGGGATATTGACATGCCTGATGAATATCTGTGCCAAGTTTGCATTCTTCAAAGAACCCAGGAGCAGCAGAAGATGCTTTAAGTGCTTCCCATATTTTATGTTGACATCCACTGGAGAATCTTGGTGAAGAACCAAAGGGATGAGTGTAGTTGCAGAACACATGTGGCCTGAGCACTGGCTGATTGACAATTGTTGATACAAGCACAACCTGAAAAAGAAATGATACTCTGCTTACAACAATACSACTGTGAGAATATGATTAATGTTATATTACAAAACGGTCCTTGTAGCACTAAATATGGGCTAACAAACCTGTGGCCTTTGTTCMATGATCAAATTGGAATGTAGTAGTTGATTTTTGTGGAGGGAGGAAAACCGGAGAACCATGAGAAAAACCCTCAAAGCAAAGGAGACCCAACAAACAACTCTTCTTACATGTACAACACCGAGACCTGCAGGACTCAAAACCACTGCTACACCAAGTCATGAATCATTCCAGTTTAATAGTTTAATTATATAAAATCCCCATTATAAAGGCATCCCATTCAATTAAGATTGAGCCAAGTTGTGGTCTCATCAATGCTAGGAGTTTATTTTCAGCTACACGTCACATTCATTAATTCAGTAAATTCTTCCCTGAAAAGAGTTATGTTAGTTCGCACATCATGGGTATTTGCMTCATCGATTACCAGAATGGCTTAGGTTGAATTTGGATGCTGGACAAAATAAAGTAAACATAGTACTTGAAAAGGTTACTTCAACGTACCTCTAAGGCCTAGGGCAAAATAATGTTGAACTTTCCATGCACTGAACTCATTAAAAACGATGRATATCAGGTGATAATGAGGCGGCATTCTTTGATGTAATTAAGTTCGGTGCATGGAAAGTTCGATGTTTGCCCTAGGCCTAACTGAAGCCATTCAAGAGCCACTTGCCATGGGCAAATAATTTAGAAAATGTCTTTATTTCAACTAGCCTAAATGATAAGCAATTTTTGACTTTTTTCACCTTTGGTGTAGATTCATAACAAGCTGTTTCAATGAGCTTCAGCTCTCCACTATAGGATCTGCAAAGAATTTAAGTAGTATAAGCTGACATTTCTGGAACATTTTAGATCTTGAAATGACATTTTACTTTCGAACATGGACTTAAAGTAAGTTTGATGTGAGAGAGTCCAATGTGATTGAGGGTACCATGCATGTGTTATTCTATGGAAACAAGAATTTTCATCTTTTTTCAYCTTTATACCACTTCAGTGGTACCTGTGTCTAGAGAACATTTTGAGGGATTGTGATTGGTCGAGTGACCGGTGATTCTGAGACGATAATCACTGATGGAGCGGTGATTGTAAGGTAAAACTTTTTTTTATCCTGAATTTCATCTTTTCTCTGATATTCCAGTCTAAAATTATACTAAAACAATKATTCCCCTCAGGCCCGCCAATRATTATGGTGATATTTACCTTGCCGCTTGAAGACTCGTGACTCGGTAAATATTTCACCGATAATCACTTTGCCTTTGGTGAATAATTGTTAAGCAATAATATCCTGGTCACATTTCACTTACTTTAAAATATTTTCCAGTCGTTCAGTATCATAGAAAGCATGAGTCCAGAACAACTTTCCCGTTCCAATCAGAGAGTTTTGTTCAAACAGATTCATGCTCATGTTCTTATACACATATTCACACTCATCCAGTGGCATCYTCTGTATTGCAAGAAGCACAGCTAGTATAGCACCAGTTGATACACCACAAATAAGATCAAATAGTTCATGGATTCCTTTATTGCACAAGTCTTCAATTCTTTTGAGGGTTTCAATTGGAACAATACCCCTAAAGAAAAGCACACAATTAAAAATTAGCATTATCAGGTAACTGTTATAAATCCTGATATGTGAGGCCCTAAGGCATGTGGGATGGGCTCGGAAATCATATAAGAACAAGCGCAATAGGTAAATTACGAGTCTTGTATGAAATGACTGAAGAAGAGTGCCAAATTGGGCCTTTCACAACTTCAAGTCRCGTAAAAAAATGAGCCAGCTCAACTATAGAAACCATGGACAGCTGTTTCGGCCTGTATTGGGCCTTGTCAGCACAGTGTATCTAGTGAGCTTGTAGAATCCCACGAAAAGTAGTACATGATAAATGAGGTGGTAAGCCATGTGGGATGGGCTCGGAAATCATAYAAGAACATGCRTAATAGGTCAATTATGAGCCTTGTATGAAATGACTGAAGAAGTCGAGTGCAAATGCAAGGCTSATAATTTACCAATTACGCATGTTATAAATCTTGTTGTAATGATTGATTAGTCAAGCACTTGCATGTGCTTTTCGGAGCTTTTAGGTACACACTTCCCCTTTTTATTATCATTTATGCGGCAACCTGGTTGGTTGAACATCAGACTTTAGTGTGGGAGGTCATGGTTYAAGTCTCGCCGGACCAACATTCAAGGTCTGAATAACTGAGGAAAAGCTTCGGCTGGACCAACACTAACTCACCCTGCAACCAGTACGTAGGGACGTAAAAGGACCACTGAGRATGTAAAGAAATCCTGGCAGTGACCACCTTCAGTGTCATGCCTTTAYTAATAATTTCTTAATGGGTTGATTGTTAGATGGGTACAGGTATGGGAATTTTATGGGGTTTAARATTGCTGTAATGTACCTCAAAGGGGACCCTGTGTCCTATTGTGCAGTGCCAGCCTGCCAATAAATCTCAAATAAATAAATAATTCCAAAATAACAGTTATCCAAATGAATGCATATTTTATGGAACACTTTTCTTGTGTTGTACTGCATGAAAGAGGGAGGGCTACAGACATTTTAAAAGTTTACTGCTAATCCCCCAACCCTCCCCCCAATAAAAAGCATACTTTCTATTAGTGCTAATCCTACGAATAATAGACCTATCCCGAATTCGCTTGACTGACCATGAAACAATGGTTGGAAGTTGAGACTGGACTTGGTTTTTTGTTCATCAAGTTCAACCTCGAATTGAAACCATTGTTTCGTGGCCAGTCAAGCGAATACGGGATAGGTCTATTCCCTTAGTGCTACAGTAAAGTAAACCTAGTATTAGCACTAACCAAGCTTTAAACAACTGGGCCCAGTWTACTATAGTTTACCTTGATCCTCCTCCATCAATGCATAGCACTCTCACACCCCAACTCTTTACAGGCTCCACCCATCCTAACAGTGACAGTGCTTTCCTTGCTTCCTTTTTCACCTCGTTATTCTTTGAATTCTTTATATTCAACATGATTTCCAAGGCTCCTGCTCTGATAGCTTCGCTGCGACCAGCATTCAAATAYGTCAGAATGTGCTGGTTGAATATTTCCAGYCTGATCAGCTTGGATTGCTCATTTTGTGCGTCGCATAAAGCTTTCAGTAGACTACGGGTACGATTTTGGATGCTAGCAACAGTTTTTAATGGGTTTCCAGATAGCCCTTCACTGCACATATGTCGTGAATGATGACCAGTGATCCAATAACTGTATTTTTTACTTCCATAACAGCAATTACTTCGTCGAAAAATATGTCTGACAAACATGCTAAGAGACCCAACGTTTCCATGCGTTTGCTGTCGGTAAAACGATGCAACATCACTTCCTACCTTTCTGAGAAACCTCATTTGTTTATCCTACATTGTGAAAGAGTTCTATGACGGACACTACGGAATGCAGGGCCCACTTTGAAGATATATGGCGAGTCACTCACTCGTTAAAAAAGTTAGCAAAACAAAACTGTTTTCATCAACAGTAATTCAAAATGTCGCCTTTATTTATAATGACCAGGCTCTCGCGGTAACACAWTGAGCTTACAATGCATTTTGGGTAACACAAACCGTGCGGAGTTTCAAGAAATTTGTCGAGCCAACGGAATGCTATAACACCTAAGTAGAAAAGCCTTGACAAGTTGATAACAAGAAGAATATCAAAAAGAATCGCATCAATTATCTCCGAAAGGCTTGAAAATTTTGACGTAACTTCTTTGCGGTMAAGAAAAAAAGGGGGGTTCATAAAAAATGGTGGCCCCTCAATGATGAGAAAACGCTTCTTATCAGGTCAGGTGSATCCTTTAAATTTATAAGACCTCAAATCTGTTGCTAGTTTTTAAGCGGCATGCGTCCAACATTGAAAGGAATGACCATGGGTCTTAGTGATCAGCAACACATGTGATATACCGAGTTTACTGCTCTTAGCAAAAATCGTATACGGTCCAGGGGCCGACGCGCCTAATCTCTCTTACGCTTTAGCCGATTAGTTTCCTGATCACTCTGTAATTGGATGCTAGTGTTAGGGCCGGAATCTCCAGCATAGCCGTGAATGCTTTGTGCTACCATGCAGAGTTTCCGCACTCGATATCCCGGGAATCTAGACCTTATTTCAAAAATTATACCTCAGTGGTCGTCCGGCGCCTTTTAATCTGAATAAAAGCTTTATTGCTTTGCGGTATCGCTGGTCCGTCTGGCCATTTTGGATGCGCAACCATTGCGACGGAAAATCCTGTTCAAAAACAACATTGTATACTTGCATGCATTCGAGATCGATACTCCAATACAAATTTTTATTTTCATATATTCAGTTATATTATTTAACATAATTATCTCCAAGATATTAAGTCTTTAATGGGAAAYCGCATCTTTCTCTTCCTGTCTCATTCAGCTTAAAGTATCAGCTTCACAAAAACAAAAGGGCACACATAAAACGAATGGAATACTTATATRATATACAATATGATACAAAATATAGAATATACTACTTTAGCAATAAATAATTTTAAATGTACATAAAAATAAATTTACTTTATCTCTTGAATAACTGAATTGAAATACAAGAAGAAGCGCGCGTAACAAACTAGTTTTGAACACCAAGTTTGAAATTCGGAACCCMAAAAAAATTGTTGAAGTTAAATTTTCTCTCTCGAAGAAATTTAGAAACCAAATAAACAATTTTTTTTTTGGATTATTTACATCCTTGACTGTGCGTGCTAAATCTAAACTGCAGCACATACAATATTTTCATCCAGATTTTGGTTCAGGATGTGAGAAGCGCCTTACCCTGAATTAAAAAAAGGATGCGCACTCTTTGTTTTGATAAAAATAAGAAATTAGATGAAAGAGCACATCTGATCTATTCAGTTGTTAAACATTCCGCCATTTTAGTGCAGTGTTTTTTCAAACAATTGGAGGGTTAAATAAGCCCTCAATCCATTGTAACCATTCATCAATTCTGGGAAACGCCCATCGTTTGAAGCCGGATAGTCACCCGAAGTTCCAAATTTCATCAATGGTTAAAGCGCAGTTCCAGGTCAAAATGTTAGCTGAATCTTGTGCGCAACGGTGGCACAAGACGAGTTCCACGAGGGGTAGCACCATGCGGCGTCATTTTTTCCTCATGGAACTTGCCTTGCGCCTTCGGAGACAAGCTTCAGGTGCACTAGCTCTATAGTTATCTTTTTTCCATGAACCTTTCTCGCCAAGAAAGTTTCACAAAGCTGTTATTTTTAAAGGTGAACATTTTCGCTAAACATATCTAAAAAGGCCGTTGCACTAAAGTTTCAGCTAAAACTTTCATTGTGTAGCAGCCGCGCAGCAGCTTTACACTCTACTTTGCCAATTCTAAGCTGTAATAGTTTGAGTTGACATGTGGCAAAAGTATTTAGGAAACTGRTACATCAATAAATATTTTCTCTTTGAAGTAACATTTTAGGAATTCCGACCACTTGGCCACTTCTAGCCTTCGTTGAGCCCGATCTTGAGTCCGAGTTAAAAACGGGCTGCACGCAGGCTAGGCMTTTTCAGGAGCATTGGAAATTTAAAGATCTTTGAGTAGTAAATTATGTTCCCAGCACAACTGTCCTAACAATTTTGCGCAACGCGTCAAATCATAGCCAGCCGTATGAAAGGATKAAACAACTTTACAGCTTTATAATAACACAAAAACAGTGTAATTAAGTTTTACGTTTCCTTCAGTTTGTGAATTTATTTATAATTGATTTGCGCTATCCATCCGAGGAGGATTTAGTGCCACACCTTGCAGAAAATCAAAAGCAAGACTTTGTTGTTGGTATTGAAAACAACACTGCGCTTAATAGCAGTCCAATGATTTCATTACAAAAAGCCATGCATTTAAAGGTATCTAAACAAAACCCGGTCACTACCTGCGCATTTGCGCAGATGAACAGTAGATCGGAAAAAGTAAATTTGTTCTTGCKCAAAACACTGCGTGTAGAAACTCAAGATATAAGGAAATGCAGGGAGACTTTATTGCCTCACGTCGCTTGAGTCAATGCTCAGAAACGTAAATTTCAGTCTCAATCAAGTCAAACTCTTTCTTTCCTTGGATGTTGCACGACCAAAGCCAAAGCATAGCGAATACTGATATATTGATATTACTCTATATAGATAGTTAAGGTTATAGTCCGGCATATTGGGCCTAATATTTTTATACGGTYGTAACATGAATTGGTCCACTTTGGCATCCATCTATATTTCTTTGAACTAACAGTTCCTGTACAGTAACAAAGTCATCAAAGCTTCGGTCATTGCTTTTGAGCATTTTTCTCTTGCTAAGTTCAACAATGAGATCTCTTTTCCCAACTCCGCTTTCTGAACCACTTCCAGTGTGTGGACTATCAGATGCAGCCTTCAGTTTTTGGCTTCTATGAATCCGCGCTTCTCTTACTTTTTCAAGCTGTCTTCTTCTCATATCACGTGGACAATAGCGACCCTGATAAACAGAATGCGTGTCGTCTTCAGTTGTCAATCCTCTACGTTCCTCCGTAATTTTCTGTGCTCTGTCGCGAAGTAACTTATTCCTTGCCTGTCGAGCAGACGTACTAGATTGTTTACGAACAAAAATATGTTTACCATCCTTTGTCATTCTGACTTTCCATTCATTTTGTTGCGCTTCATTACTTGATTCTTCTTTTGATGATTTYCGTCGCCTTTGATCCCCTTTAATGATGTTGGAATCATCGATTCCAAACAAATTAATAGTTTGAATAGAATCCTTGCAAGCGCGCATATATGACGCGCGTATACTTCTGTCCACACAACCAAGGCGCCGCGATCGACGATGATCAGAATGTTTACCCCTATCACGATCGCGATCACGTCCTTTTTCACGATCGCGGTCCTTATCACGGTCTCTGTCCCTTTCACGTTCACGTTCGTTAGATCCTTTATCCTTATCCTTATCTTTCTTACGATCCGATCTTTTATCTTTGTGCGTAGGTGATCCATTTGATCGCTTTTTATCACTTCGCTCTGGTGAGCGTTTACTAGATTCTTTTTCGACAGTTTTACTAGAGCTGCTCTCTTTACTAGAACCGTTTTCTGACGACTTACTACGCGAGGACTTACTCTCCTTCTTTGGAGTCGTAGGTGGTGTATTCACATCGACATTTTGATCACGTGTTTTACGATTATTCTTGTCCTTGGATCGTTTTATTTTGTCAAGAGTATCTTGTTCCGAACTCTCATCGTTCTTTGTACTTTCATCGGTTCTACCAAACCCACTGTCCTTTTCACATTTATCTCCACTTGTTTTCTCGCTGTTAACTGTTTCAGCTCCATCTTCTTCCTCTTCCTTAATTGCGGCAATTCTAAATCCCCCGTAATTGTCTGCGCATTCCCACGTTGCGCTACCTTCTGCTCCAATAAACGTCGCCTGGACCTGATTAGGAAAACAACAAAAATGGAATTTAATTTGTGACATACCAAATTTAAACAAATAGCCGGATAATATGAAATGCAGTTGTAACTTGGCATGCCTTAACATGATACGGCAAGGCCGAGAGGAGTAAGATTTGACAAACGAGAATGTGTGACATACCATATTTGAACAAAGAAGGAAATATATATGAAATGCACATGTAACTTGGTATGCCCGTAACATGTTACAGCTGGGAGTGGAGTAATGAATGTCTATATTTAAAGATACTGCTGCATGTGTGCTGGAATCTATGAAGCGCGCGCTATGGCTCACTATCACAAAGCATGCAGACAACCCAAAAATAGAAGTTTGAATATGTAAGAGACGTGAAAAATGACGGAATGCTTCAACGGATGTTACCCAAACCCGTTCTCGGTTTTCGTAAAATGCGCTGGCAATTGGATTTTATTAATTGATGCATCATTTACATGTACAAGGCAATTCTTATTTCTCATTTAAAGAAACTGAAAATGCGCGCGTGCGTGCGGTGTGTAGTTATAAAGAAAAGCAGGAGATTGGCTCGAGTGTTTTGCAAACCCAGGTGCTTTATAACAACTACACACAGCACAGCACAGCTAGCAAGGAAGTTTTTTATTTCTTCTATAAAATACGAATCGCGATAACCATTATTTCGAATAGGATTGACGCAATCGAAAGTGCACACAGGCTAATATAAAGCACGCGCTGCCAACCAATTATTGCGCGAGATCTATAACAGTCATTTTATAATTCTTAATAGATTTTGCAATCGAGTCAGTAATTGATTAAAAGCCATCATCGTCATTCATCAATTGTATTGAAAACTGCGACTTTTTTTCATATTTTAAATTTCGCGCCCTTTTAATTAGAACTGCACCAAATGCTCGAAAGACTAGGAACAAGTCTTAGAAGTGAATGGAAAAAGCATTAAAAAAGGTATCTAAAGTATCTAAGACCAAAGCATCATCATCAGTTTAAAAGGAGAAATATCGTACTGACTTATATCCAGAATTAACTTCGTGGGTTGCCACAGCTCGTGCCCGAGATTATCAAAAATGACATGCACGTTTCGGTAGCGTCCAGAGTAGCGTCATATTTCTTTGGGCTAAAAAGGTCGTGCATTGACAATTCATCGTAAAAGAAAAGCTTCCAGGAAACCAATACAACAGTTCCTTTTAAATCAAGGAAAGATCGGAGCTATCAGAGAAACCGCAAAGTAAATCCAAAAATAGGCTTGCCCATGATCAATGAAACCGTCCACGGAAATATTTCTAGACTATAATCTACCGTTGACGTATCATCAAAAGGGCATCCTAATTAACTGGGGAGTTGCCAAAAAAAGAAAGAGGCTTTCTGAGATTATTTCACTGTTTCTCACTGTGGTTCTTTGCTACAAGTGTTCAAACTGTACTGACCTGGAGTGCATGAATCTCCGATAGGCTTTGTAATCTGGTAGTACCGCATTTTTAACATGCAACATTTTTGGCATTTCAGATCTGTTATTTTGCCTTCRCATTTAATCGTGATCGGAGTAAATGAGGTCAAACAAACCTATCAACTTACGATTGATATTGGCGTCATTTATAGGAAAGACAATGTACCATTCTTGGTAACTTTTTAATAGGATTTCGATACCTAGTTACCAAAGAGATGACCTACCGTCCTCAACCCAGAAGGCAAGGTCATTGATTCGGATGTGATTCATCGAAAAAGCGGAAAACTAAAAATAGTTTAWACGATCGATAAGAATATTTTGCTAGAAAAAGAACTGACAAAAAATAAAGAATCACGTTATAAATAAAGATGAGAAAAGTATATTTTAAGAAGTCTCCTACTTTTACTATTGTTAACCTGCACGCAAAGCATTAATAGTACGGGTAATGATAATAGATATTTCACTGCAAACCCGCCAACAGAGATATGGCTGGTACTCTAGGCAACATTTATCTATGATACCGGCTATTGAAAAGAAGAGACTGAATATAATTGACGGCGCCTAATTAATGTCAAAATGTCATCTATCTTAAGACAAAATAAACATTACTTTTAGGTAAAATACTTAAAACAAACAAGGGAACACGAATTTCATGTACCAACGCCTTTTTAGCTTAATGGGAAGTTAGCTGATATAACTTTTAAATCATTGCAGAAGAGACGTTATTTCTTACCGCAGGAAATCTAATTTTTAATGGTCATTAAAGTATTTATAGATGAAAACTCTAACGTCAAAAACAAGCTAGTCAGTTTTATCCACGAATCACGAGGAAACTGTTCGACTGAGAAAGAATAATAAATATATTGTTTTATAAGAGAATGTTTTATGCACGAGAGCCAATTTCTCACGGCTGAAGAGAGGAGATCAGAGCAAAATAGAATAGAATCAATCAATAAGTTGTATTACGTTTTGTATTAAACGATAATTATCATTTAATCGCCGAAAAAAATTGGTGGTATTTATTGATTTAACAGACTGAATCCTGCATAGTTCGGACATCACAGCTTGTTTTGCCTGCTTATCTAACAAAATTCGAAAAAGCAGCAGCAGTTGGAGCCCCATAATCCCTTAAAGGGGTCCCCTACACCGCAAGGTGGTGTCTGCTCCAAAAACGCTTTCGCTGTTCACGGGTCTAGACACGGGGCATTCCACAACTTCCTTAGAAACAGTTACTTACCTCTTGAGCAGGTCTTGCAACTAAAAACTTTATAGTCTCCGTAGATTCACATACTAAAGGTTCTATGTCGTTTATATGAGTAACAGGTTGGTCATCAATCTGAAAAAGAATTTTTAGAGTATTCAATTTCCTCGGCTACGCCTTGTGAGTACATAACATTTTGAGCGGACAACTGTTGACGTCATATCGTGGTAACTAAGAGGTTATACAATGCAAAACCATCGCAAATTTGTAAATCTCGCAAACCTTTAAGACTTGATCCCATAGCATGAGCCTTCCATCAAGATATGCAACTGAATCTTGTTCGATCTTTAAAAAAACGATTGTAATTAATAACTAATAATAATAATAAATAAAAAGGAAGGAAAAGTAAAACGAAATAGTTAACGTACTTATAAATTAGTAAAGAAAAAATTCGCGCCAAAACTAAAGGCACATACGCGCGCGCGTTTTTGGCGGGAAAATTTTAGCAAATTTGCTAGTGAATGAAATACAAAAAAATATGGCGGACTATGGAGTACAACGATTGATTTTAGGCACTTTCTTTTCTTCTTTGGCAACGTTTCATTGCTTTTGCAAGACAAACACWTCAGGTTAGTGTATTCTATTTTAGTTTTAGAAAAAGGACTGTCAAAATAGCCACTTACCACACAAATATAGACAGCCGATTCGTCTTCTTCTCCACAACAAAAAGTCAGTCCCAAGTCTATATCTCCTGCGCCAAGCCATAAAGTCACTTCCTAAAAATGTCAAGTAATAAGAAATATAATTAGTTTTTAAAACTTTTTTTAAGCTGAAGCAAATACTTCCAGGTATAGTGAAACGTGCAGGTTTCAATATTGTAGTGAATGAGGGCTCAAGATTTCACTGAACACGTGAACATAACCAATGGYTGCGAAAAAAAAAATTTACCTAACAGGAAAGACTAAGCAAAAAGAAATAATAAATGAATAGCGATTTTAATAAATTGAATTGCATAAAAGGGAGAAAAACAATAAATCACTATCAAATTTGCCAAACTTCTATAAATGAGACGTTGCATGACACCACACACGAAGCTCATGTTCTGTTTTCGATACACTGCAATTTCTTTTATCTACTAATATTGTGTTTGCAGGATTAAACTCAAGTGCTTGACAGTACAGTTGTTTAAGAAGGCGGGGTAAATGTTTTATCTACGACAGAATAAGTGCTTCGTTAATAGATGCCCAACCAAACCTTTGTATTATGGGAAGTGCACCATGCTGGGACACGAATGTGAAATGTACAGTCTAGTTGGCTGAGGAAACGATGCTGACCACAGGATAAATATACCGTGGGAAACTCTATTTAAAGCTCTTTCTTCTCACCTCATACTCATAATCCAACTCTTCATCGAAGAAAACTTGATCTGACATGGCATAAGAATTATACATGTAATTGGGGTTGTCATCTGTCACATTGTTGATGTCCTTCATATCAGAGACCTGGTGAACCGAATCATCTTGAGACCTGATTGTGCTCTTAGGACTAAGATCATTTGTAAAAGGAAAAGCACCTCCCCTGAAGTTTGTTAGCTCGAGGTCATCACGGCTCGAGTCGATTATTCTGTGGGAGTACTCTGAACTGCTTGTCCCGTCATCAAGTGATTTAGACCTTTGAAGCTGAAGCAAATCTTGTCTTGGGCTGTACCGGTCATGGATTCCACTATCTGTATCAACGTCATGTGCTAAAGTCTCAGTTTGAGTCCCACTTGAAACTACTTTATTCAAACATTCAATGTTTTTGTCAACTTTTCTTTGAATAGCAATAACAATTGGTTCGGTAGCCTCCTTGAATGCCTGCACGGCTTGTCCATGAGTTGCCTCAGATAAATCAATATCATTAACCTATAACAAAAGCATAAACGTCATGAAATCTATAAATAACGTAGGACTCCATTAAACAAAGTTGAGAGATTGTGAAAAAAGTTTAAAAAATGAATGTTAAAACTATTTAAAATATTCAAAATTCCTTTCATTTGGAAAGATGCTTTCTGACACAAGATATTTTTTTATAACTTACAAACGTTACCACCTCATGTTACCTCCCACTTCAAGCTTTTGCCTAGGGGAACAACATGGGGGATCATGAACAATTAAGTACCCAAATGTGTTAATAATGTGTTCTGCACAAACTGATAACGAGGACTTTAGCCAATTTATCCCTGAAGGGTGCTTCGAGATAAAAATCTTGATTGTAATTACTATTATTATTGCCTTATCCATTAATTAAAATCCTAATCTCTTTTGAAATATAACAAGACCAGAAAACAAAATCATGTCGTATGCAACATAGTTTGACTTTGCTTAACCTTTTTCGCATTTCCATACGATTAAATCTAGTAAAGACACAAATGCCCGGCATTAATCTATTACATTTCTCGGGGAAAAAAGAAAATTTATAGCTGCTTTTAACGTCGTTCTGAATGTCGAAAAATATTGTCTACTTTTTGGTAGACTTTAGTGGACAAGAATCCCGTCTGCTCGTCAGTACACATTGCATTTGGCGTGATTGGCAATAGGTGATTATAGCTGCAGGCCAATACACTTCGTTAAAGCATGATCACGCGACTACTTGACAACCGAAAAACAGATATGTGGAAATAATCGCACCAGTATCTCAAAATAAAAGAACTCATCTGAAAAACCGATCGTAAAATTGAAATTAAAACAAGAGGTTAAATGCCTAAAATTCTTTGCCATATCTCACTAAAGGACGGTATAACTTTGAACTGTTTTATTTTGCAAAGGCAATATCAATCATTCAGATCATCAAAGTAAGTTCTCAGGCAACACAAGTTTTGCATTCTTGAAGTACTTGACCATCTTTTAACCAAAATAAGCCTTAAGGATAGTATCCAAAAAGAATAAAATTCAGTTCCGTAAGTCAATGGTTATGATTCCATACAGGGTTTGGAAAAGGCGTTTCTAAAATGAATATTTTCCCCCCTAGTTTTTCTACATACCATATCATATAACTACAAGTAAGAATGTATGCAAGATAAACTAGTTCGGCGTAAAAGATGCAAAGTTCTTGAAAACACTTAAGTAAAAATAGTACCGTCGTGCGTAAAAGAATTCTATTTAGAAGTACTTTAAACTAATTTATTAATATTTTGAATAACAGCACGATTTTTTTATTATTTTTGGGATCACATCGCTATAGAAGTGAAAAAATACGAAATCCCAATTTAGAAATTAGCCAAATATTTTCAGAAGTGCGGAATTCCAACTACCACACTACATGTATTTTCAATTTCCCGTTATCTATAAGTTTTCTTACGGTGATAATTACAATTAGAGTAACATAAAAAAATTTTTTTGAAACCGCACCAATGAACCAGATAATAGCTAAACTAAA
This sequence comes from Actinia tenebrosa, assembly GCF_009602425.1. The sequence continues at coordinate 69,028 of NW_022260213.1, forward strand.
AATAGTTGGACCACTGCAAAGTATAAGATTATGAATTTCTTGTCCGGCTACCATATCATATAAGTTTTAGAAATTACATAAAATCTTAAAATTCGATTACATTCACATATTTCTGTGAATAAGTAATGATTCATAAATGAGTTCTTTTGTTCAAACAGCATTCATTATCAGCCATAATCTTCAGGTGAAGAAAATGTAATTACTTTAAAAATATATTGGCTCACTTTCATATTGGTGTGATTTGAAATTGAGAAGGCTATAATTTTCTGGTTGAGTAGCGAAATGTATTGATCAATGAAATTTGATTATATAGTCTTTAATTTTATATTCTAAAAACCGAGAATCAATAAACTTAATAATAACAAAAAAATAATAAAATGGAAAGACATTACGGAGATCCATCAAGGAAAAACTTACAGAAAAATTATGCAACCATTAGAAACATCGAGAAGATTGAAAATTGTAGTCTAGAACAAAGATATCAAACGAAATAAAAATGAAATCTGCCAGAATTAATGCTAGAAAAAAACATTGTTATCTAATGATTAGTACAACTAATACCTTTACCATTAAATGCATTTTTGGGTAGGATCAAGGAGGTGATATATCTTTATTTCAAAGTTTATCAATTCATTAAAACTCAACCAATCAAAATTCAAAACCATTTTAAGAATTTAGTTTGAATTCTGCACCTAAAAATAACGTACGGCAATGAGAACCTAAAATTAATTTCAAAAAATAAAATCAACGAAAATATAATCAAAACCGTTTTAAATTATTAATTCTTTGGTGCTTTGAATTCATGTAAAGGTGTTTAGTATTGAAGCTGTGAAATTATGGACAAAAGAAGTTGTAGAAAATCTTGCCCCACGACTTATGGAAACAATCTGTTAAAAATAGATCAAGAAGAAATGGTTATGATCTTCCAAAATTTTATTAATACTTCTTGCTAGATATCACACATGTAAGTTAATGGATTTTCGTAGTATATGCAATCAAACAAACATATTAAGATAGCTAGCGAGATAAAACTAAATTTACTCAGTCAAATTAAGCTTGGGAAAAGCTAAGAAGATGAAATGGTTCAAAACAAACATTTCTCAAAGTAAATGATGCTGCTTTTTTTTGAAACAATGAATCTATTAAAACAAATTTTGTGACCAAAAAGGATTTATAATTTCTGAAAGCTTCTATTTGCTTTGTCGAATTTTCTTTAAAAGAAACTTTATTATTATTTTTTGGTCTATGTGTCTTATCAAACGTTTCCTTAAATGTTGATTTCTTTTCTGTTTTACAAGAGTTTTATAGTCCTTAGCCACACCTTTAGCAAAGACGTAAAAGCAATTAAAGGTATATCTCTTAGGTAAAAGATATACTAAAAACTAATAGGTATATAGCAGACTATGTTTATGCATAAACAAGACAGAACTTCATCTCTAAGATATCTGTAGGTATAAATAACAGACCTTAAGGAAATTCTGCTGAAATTTAAACAAATAATATTTTCACTAATACATTATGCAAAAAATGGAAAAAATATACTTTTATTATTTGATACTGCAATATGCAAGTTCACCTATCAAAATTAAAACAGGTGCAAAAATCAATACTGATTGATTCTATTTAATGAAGACAGTTTTTAAAATAAGAATAATAAATCTACAATTTAGTTTAAAATTATTCTCAAAAAAGACAAATCCTTATAAAGATAAATAAATTAAAAATGCCAAGCCTTCAAGGCTCCTTTCAGCCTATCATAAAATTTTACAATATATTTTTAAGTTAGCTCCAAAGCTTCAACCAAAATGATTACTTTTTGTAAAAATTAGTTATCTAAATACCACTATCCTCATGCCCTTCCCTTTTCTCAAATCATAAATATTCTAAAACATACAATCCATTTACTCAAGTAAAAAGGTCCATTAGGTTTCCTTATTACCCTACAGCCAAAATAAAGGTTTGAGGCAATTTAGTGAGAAATGGGGGAAAAGCATCATGAAAACAATATATACCTATAACAACATAAAAAATATCAAAATAAATATGATACAATTTTAGAATGGGGTTATTTGTAGGTACTGGAAATAAAGGGCAATTTAAAATTAGTAACATTATGACTCCTCTCCACAAACACTTTTAAAAAATGGTTCCATTACTAAAAAGCTAGATGATAATATCATAATGGCCATAAAAATTATTTTCAAGGTTAAATTTTTTCATAATGATTAAAGTATGTGATGTAAATGCTAAAGAATTCATTCTCAAAAAAAAATTAAAATTTAAAAGACATTTTTACCATCTTACATTTAAAAGACCAAAAATGTTATTCTTTACATTTCTCAAGAAACCCCATTACTTTTTTTTCAAAATATCAATTTCAAAACTTTCATTTACATTTTCTTTGAATTTATTAGCTCTTTTCCTTAAAGCTATTCTCACATTGCCAAAAATGTAGTTTCCAAAGGCTAGTTTTAAATTTTAAAAAAGAAAATAACAAAACAAAACAAAATCAAGATTAATGAAAAAGTTGTGAAAGACAATTTTTACAGAAAACTTTTAATACCCTCAAATGTCTTTCACACTTATCATGACCTATCATAAAATGCCTCTCTTAGTTTAGATTGTCATTGACAACTATTTTTAATGAGCAAAGTTAAAGCTAAAGCTCATATATGACTAAAATAATGAAGCCATCTGCAGTATTTCCTGAAATAACAGTCTTCAAAAACTTTAAATAAAAAAGACGGAAAAAAAATTCACCTTTGAAATTATTGATATMATTTTTTTAAAACAAAAAGTTAATTTAGAAATTCATGGTTAATTTTCATTAAAAAATTGTAATATTCTTTCATTGAAAATAAAGACAATATTCTCAAATTTCATGAACCTATATTATTACAATCAACTAAAATAAATTCTAAGTAAAAAAATAATAAAATACATTTTTTTCTGCTATCATATTTTCTTTCTCTCAGAGGTAAAGCCTTATTTTGACGATGGACAGCAGTTTCATTTAACCTGAACTTTAAAATTATACAAAAACCCCTTAGAAAATCTGGACAAATGCCATGACCTTAAGATAGCACAATGAACTCATTTTAGAATAAGCTGTATATTCTTTGAGGTATTACTAAAACAATAAGTAATGGATTTTTGTGGCAATACCAGCCATATCTTAGACTTGATCCCTACAAACCCAAGGAAATGTAAACAATTGTGGTATCCACTGATGACAGGAGCTACAAAGTAGATATCTTGAAAGAATGAATATTGCATACTTGATGTATTCAAAAGCTGTTCATAGTCCTACTTCTTGTGGATGGTTTGAATAGGTCATTGATGTTTTTATCCTGACTAGGGAGGGGGTCAACAAATATGTGCATATAACTCTTGGTTTTATTTTCTAACAAAACATTATTCATATTAGTTTACTAGACAACAAATAAACAATGAATGTTTTATCAAAACAAACTCATTTCTGAAAGAGAAAAGAAAAAATTCCAAGGAATAACGTTTCATGAATTATGGAGCAAGAAATTTTAAATCTATAAGACCTTAGAAAAGATGCTCAAAAGGGTTTGCCATTTCATAAAAACAATTAGATTTCATTTGCAAAATGAAAATATTAACACAAGATATAGTATTCTTCGACATGTCAGAAATGATCAGATGCAAATACCCCTCCCCTATAAGATTATGTTTGACATTTGTGGCAAAAAGACTTTAATAATGAGTTTCAGACTAAATGTCTTATTAATCCTGTCTTTGTATAAACAGTCCGAATTTGTGAATGATAACTGTGAAAAACAAGAATTGAAAACGTATAATGAAAAAGAAAAAAAAAACATAATGAGATCTTAGAAATTTTCGCAGGACGCTGTGATATACATTGTACTGAGAGGTTCTCTGTAGGTTGTAGTTCCGACCCTTTAGGCCTAATTTACCGATGCCATACTAAAACATTCTTATGTTTTAAAAATTTTACGGAAAGAACTATATCAGGTAACAGCATGACACAAGAACTCTTCCTTAGAGTTTGGGTAAATATCCCCAAGAACTGGATCATCTCGAGGCGTTCACAATATATGCTTTTGTTATTAATTAACTTATATTCCCAACCAAAAGAAAACATACATGATAAATTGATTCGCTGGAAGCCTAATTTCCGATAAACGCCTTTTATCCAGTAAAGGAAAAAGAAAAAAATCAACGAGAAGCGATTTCGCCTACACAAAGAATTTTATTTTCTATTGTAGAGTCAGGTGAATGAGATCACAAGTCTGCCTTTACTTCTTGGGTTTATTCGTGAAGTCGCGTGACATTAATTGTTAAATGTCGTAACACTCCTTCTACCATTGGAAAAAATTTAACCAACAATCTTAAAATCTCATTCAAAAAGGTTTTTCTTCGGAAAATCAAAGGACTTTCCAGGCTTGGGGCGACTAATTTGAATGTGTGAATTCGTTTTCTTGCATTAACATGATCCAAGAGGATAATGACTTTTTGAAGAAAAAAATGAAAACAAATGATGTACTGTAAACAAAAAATTACTACCAAATTTACCGCTCTTTCCGGTCGTAATAAGAAAAGACGTGGGACTGAATGAACAATATGCTTGTTCTAAGAGAAAAAATATGTGTAATCCTTTCCCAATCCGTAAATGGTTTTTTCTGAATTCAAAGTAAAAAATCAGAGCGTTCCAATGAGATTTGTTTACATACGATAATTATAAAGCTCGCTATCGTGTTCATAGAGAGTTGAGCATATGGCTTTTTGGTTACTTCATTAAGCCGTGGTTTGACAGTCGGAAATCTTCACATAACCTCAGATGAATCATTATAAATTTTCAGTAAAAAATTCTGATAAACTAACTTCTTGTGGGTTTATTAGGGTCTCAAGTACAACAAAGGAGGGTAACACTACACTACAACAGGGAACCACGGAACGAGAAAAACACACATACTCCATTTATTGAAACCCTACACCATCCAAATATTGTAACGCGGAGGCATTTCGCTTATGACCCTATGACATGCGCCCAATATCAACTAAATATCCTCGGACTATAGATATAACTGTCAACGTTAAGCTTTTGTTTAGGGTAGATTTCACATTTACCTTCATTATTCGATCGTGTACTCTCAGGCCCCCAACTTTTGCAGCAGGCCCTCCTTCAGCAACCTTAGAAACCACAATACCACTACCCCCAACTGACTTGCTTCCGACCTGATACAGATGAAAACAGATAGGAAAGTCAATTTTACAAACAAAGAACCATAGATGCAAAATGTCGTTTCATTCTTCAGTCTGTAATCTCTTATCTAGACAGAAATGGCAACAGCGCGGGGATCGGGGGCTTCATATTCTAGGGCTAACATACATACCTTTTTCTTGGGTTTTTTAAAGCCAAACCACGCGCAAACAAACAGGCTTATGAGTAAGTTCAATAGCTCACGAATCGCTAATCTGTTAAACACAGAGCAATACTCCACACCGAGTTCTTAACAGCCGGATTCGCRCTTCACAGGTTTTCTAACACTTTTAGTGATAACTAAATTATATACTGCTTGATAATTCTTTTAATAGTTTCGTGTTAATGGTTTTTTACTTGAAGAACCTCACTCAACATGCACAGACAAGGAACATTTTTTGCGTTAAGACGATCTGTGTATTGTTTTAGTATCACTTCTCCCTCTATTTATACGTTTATCTTGGTTTGTAGATTACAAGGTGAAGAGGGGGTTTAGTCGTTCGACACGAAAGGAATTCTCAGTTAATGTCTTACGGACCACTTTGAACGCCCTGTCCAAAACAGTCGAGTGCATAAATTTAATTGTTTCAAGAGTTACTACCTCATTTCCACCCATAATGTTGAACCCAAGAGATCCATCAATACGCTCTAATAAGACTTCCACTTGCATTGATTCTACTGGCTGGAATCACATAAAAAAGAAGACAAACAAGAAATATTTATAATCAAAAGCACATAGACGGTATGCCTTCGCCACTGTCTATTTACATACAACTTAATAAAGTGTCGTTCCAAGTCACTAAAATAACATACAATGTCACATAGATTCTGAAGTCAGGGTAAAATTAGAAGAATGTATTTCACACTCCAGAGCCTACCCATTGTTGACATACTGAATAAATGCTTGCGCGTAAGCGTCGATCCCGAACATTTTAATTCTTAGCCGTACTGAGAAAGACAATAACACTCTTGTTGATATCACGTATTGTTGATTATCTTAGAAGTAGTATGGAGTCATTCTGCTGTAGCATCAGCGGGGCTTCTTCATTGTACAACGAGTTAATAATCACAAAGCATCGCCGGTGAATGAGTCGAGACGTTGTGATCCAAAACATTCATGTCACAAGTAAAACAGCCAGGTTTAGTTACATTGAAAATCGGATCAACACAATAAAACTACAGCCATTAAACTTACCTGTTCACCACGAATTTCCAAATGCTTTTGGTAGTACCCGACCTGTGACCGGTACTCTTTTAATTGTCTTTCAAAATTCAATGCCTGAATTTGGTAGCTATGGAGTTCGTTTTCCAGATTTAGAATCCGTTCATGTAGGCTTTCCTCTCTTACGGCGAGTCGTTCTGATATCTGTTCCTTTTCATTTTCTAGTTTGGTAATTTTAACTTGTAATGAAGATATATTTGTTTGTAATGCCTGAGTACAATCGTGCCCTGAAGGTTCTTGATCATACAACAGAGGCAGCCCACAACCTTTCTCGCAAACGGCGACTTGATTTGATTGATCAGATGAATCACAATGTTCCATAATTTTACCTCCGGAAGTTAAGTCCTTTACGTATTGGCATTTATGCTGATGCGCTTGAAGATTTTCTATCTTCAAAATAGCCTGGCAGCCACGTTGATAATATCCACAACGAATATTCAATTTCGAGACAAGATGAGTAAGTGGTCCTATCTTCTTTAAATCGTCTATAGCTAGTTGTTCGCAAGTCAGAGGACATGTCCCATTTTCAGCAATCCACTGGACCAGGCATTGAGAGCAGTAAACATGGCCACAGGTTGTTACTAGTGGATCATCTAAAACACCAAAACATATGCCACATTTTAGTTCATCTTCAACGGGCTCTAAGAAACGTCCTATGTCAAAGCCCATACTACTCAAACGCACGAGCGTAAAAAAAAGAAACAACTAAACTGCCTGTTAACTGATACGTCCACTTCTTTTGAACTTAGCGACATCATTGGATGGGCGGAGTTTGTAACAAGATCATGTCTTTGACAATACCTGTCACAACTAACTAAACACTGATTGGTCTACGGTTCTTTCAACGTGCCTCTTTCCGGTAAATTCACCGCTTCCTGAATATGGCGCGAAATCAAAATATAAAATGCCACGAGTGGACGTGAATTTGGTCGACATGGCGATAGAAGAACTATATCTTCATGCCCGTCTTAATTAATTATGGAGAATCGTTAAAATGAAGCCCACATGAAAATTAAATTCTAGCGAAAGCTCGAATAAATAATTTGCGCAAACATTGAACACCTTAATTTGCCAAGTTGCAGTGAATTTTTTTTGTTGAACGTGACATGTTTGCGGCAGGCTGAGCAAACGGTTAAATGTCTATTTTACGAGAATACGCTGAAAACCAATGAAATGGCTTAAATGGCGATAGTGTCATCAGCTGCTGAAAGTTTTAAAAACGTGTATTCTTTCAAAGAATATCACAATTAAATCACGATGCAGCTGTTTTGCTGACATGTCATATTCATTGGTCCAAACGATATACCTGTTACCTTTAAATTCTTTATAGTGCCTTGCTGTCTGTCCAAAAATTTTATTAGTCATGACACTGTAACATTGGAAATTAAGCCTAGGCCGTGACGCGGCAATAATTTGGGGAAAAAACGCCAAGGTGGGCGAGAGACAGCTATTCGTTCACGTTTCGCATTTTGAAGAACGTTTCGTTGTTGATCCTATTTGTGAGCATTAAAACTCATTTACCCTAGTTATACCTTAAACGGTGCAGTCTTGGGAAGAGATTAAAGTGGACGGAAAAAAAACACAACATATTACCTAGACAAAGGACTCATTTGATGCGAAATATTGGTGAAAGGATTAATTTATTCTCTGTTTAGTTAATTTTGCCTAATAATCACCTCTTCGTCTGATTTCGAATTCACAAAGCTAGCCGACAAAATTAGTATTCGAAACGCCTCCATTCTTATTTTCTTTATAATCAGTTCTAAACCATTTGGCAAGGCGCGCAAGGCATTCGTTCGCGATATGAACAGTGCAGCGGCTATTCCTATATGATGGTCGTTTCGTTCCAACTTCACTTACGCATTCCGTATTACGTCAAACTTCAAATCGCACGCAGATAAACATTAAAACATCTTTTCTATTTTGTTATTTTATTTGTGTTTTTTTCCTCGGGCGGTATGTTAAAGATTCCCTTTGATGTCAGCATTAGAACAATAATTTCTTAAAGCAAGAACAATAGATGACGATTGCTTAATCCTTAACATTTGTTCTTCTTAGTCACCACCATTTAATGGCATCAATTAACTCTTGCAAAAGAGTTTAAAATTATGATATTTTGGTTCAAATCACTGATACCAAGATATCAGAAAAACATACATATGTAACAAAAACGACTCCTCCCTGCTGTGATTTTCTTTTCACCAGGAACGATAGGTTTTCCTCCGCGTTTAGAATAAACTAAACTAGAATGCAGCTTGATTTTAAATAAATATATCTGTTCTCCGTTACAGTTGATTATGGTTTGGTCAGTGGGTTACTTTTCATCCGGTCTTCGGTGTGGGATTTTAATATATACAATAAAGGCGACGGTACACAAACATATTTTATTACTGTTTACTGAAGACAATTTTCCTTGTTAAAGTGTTTGCATAAAGTTTAGCATATTTGATGGAGACAAAAAATGGTAACTGGATTTTGGTATTCTTCGGTGGTTTTTTAGTTGTATGAAAAGGATAGACTACGAATGCCGCAGCTAAGATGATAAACCCCACAGATCTCTTGTTTATTCTTGGTCTTAACGTTTCTAATCCAGCTAGGGACTAAACAAAATCTTTCGTGGTTGGCTGAGGATTTAGCCATTAGCGTCAGTATTGGCCGCGAAACCAAAGATAATAGACTCGAAAATACTAAAAGAGACTTTCCATCAATCGGCAAATTTTTTATCTGAAATTGTCTAGATATAGGTTTAATGACAATGGAACTTTTCAATGACTCGCAAACCTTTCTTCGACAATCAAGAAATAAAGTTAGTTTATTAGATAACTTTCATAACAGAAGCGGAGGGAAATTTTTGCAGGTTAAGTCAAAYGGGTCGATTTTAATCAGTTCTGGTATTAATAGCACTGCAAGTTGAGGAAAGCAATCACTTATTCTTATTTACGTCGAATATTAGAGCAGTAAACACACCTACCAGATCGTGGTCAACAAGGGCTTTTAGGCTGCGCATATTACTCCGCCCTTGAAAAATTCAAGGCTCCTTCTTTCGAGATTGAGAATGCTTTTATCGTTGGCGATGTTATCAAAGGTACTTCAAGTGTTTGGACCATAATTTGGCGAGGTCCTCACTTATGGGTTAATAGATTCAACAAACTAAGATTTGGAGAGAATGGTGTCAATGTTCAAGCTTTTAGACCGAACTTTTTCTTAAGCAATACTCGATATTCCKGCGCCTTGCAGATTCATAGGAAAATTGGCGCTTGCCGGTCAAGCCAATATCGCCCAAACAAAAGCTCAAAACAAAAAGTGCTGAAATGAAAAATGCCGGCAAGTGAATGGGCCAGAAGCTTGAAAGTATCACCGACCTCTTAAAATATATTGAGCCTGGAATCTCGATTTGATTGAACTTTGGGTCAAACTGAAATCTCAAATGGTAACCTCAATTTAGCAGGTCAATAGAGAGAAGAAAAAGCTGTATTGAGCTTGAGTGTCACTTTTATTATTTGAATGAGAAATTAAAAGAAATTGCTTAGATAAATCTAGTTTTCGTTCTCGACCCTGGGGCGATCTGGAGGGCAATATTAATAGCGAATCTTTTATTTATTTATTTAATTTTTTCGTTTATATTTTCAATTAACGAGAACAAATTGAATTTTTAACGTCATGCTTCAAGGTGAAGAATCTAAAAACCCACAAGAATAAAACTATTTCGGAAAAATCTCAACAACTGAATAAAAAATAAATTGAAGATTGGAGCTAATTTCATGATTGAAATGTTTACGAGTTGAAGGAAACTTCCGTCATGACATCCATGCAGGCCAACCTTCCTACTTCCTAGAATAGACAAACGGCAATATTACTTACATGCACAAATTCAAACGATGAATCGTGGAAGAGCTAATAGCTTGACCTTTTCAAAGGTATAGGCCAGTCCAAGTTGGTCTAGAACTTGCCTCACTTGTGCGGAATATGCCCACGTTAACAAGACATATGGTGGTAGATATTTCGCCTAATGATTCTTGAGCGGCGCAGTTCTATTCATGAACAATCATTCAGTTTCAAAAAGCACACTAAATCCAAGCAGAGACTGAACTAATTTTGTCGTATTTCATTCAAAAGTATTATAAATAAAAAATTCAATTTCTAAGATAGGGAAATGAATTATGAACGTTGCACACAATTATGGACCGGAGGTAATTGGACAAAAGAGTCTTAAACGATAAAAACATGTTGAATCTTAATATTTATTCACTTCTGTGCGGAACTCGTCCAAACACTGGCCTAATGAAAAGATCGTATCTCGGACAGACATTTTCGCTTAGTTATTTACTCATTCATACTTGACCRCTTTCAAAGCTAGTCCCTGCGCAGTCAAATAACACTAAATTCAATCAAAAGGCTTAGATCTTTTCCAAGTAAAAATGCGCGTCTCTCAAGATTTTACCGGGATTAATGCGTAAAGCATTTACTAATATGGCTTATGCAATCACATCCCGACTTAGTTTCAGTGCATAATGAGAAACAAAAGAGTACTAAGTTAAATAAACAGTATATATCTTTATCTCACAAAATCCCTCAAATGTAAATGGGATGGAGTGAGCATCTTCTATTGGTTTTAAAGCAGTACTAGCTGCCATAATTCAATATCGAAGATGAATTTGTTAAACTGACATCACATCAAAAAATTAGAGGCTCACAAGATCTCGAAAGATAAAGTTTGTAATAGGTTTTGAGTTTTTTTCATTATCATTATCATTCTCTAACCTTATCTCAGAATCCTCAACTGAATTAACATGATTGTGTGGCCTTGTCAGTGACAATAGAGTTTGGGCGTTCTGGGGCTGCGGTCGTCTTTTCTTGTTCGCTCTTCTTTTCCGATTCAACTGAGAAATGGGAGAAGGCTTTTAAGCTTTAGCGACTTATGCTTCTTTTTGTTACCTTTGTTAGCATAGTATTGTCCATGGGAAGCTTTGTGCTTGCGGTTGGACAAAGTAAGCCGACAGTCCTTGTTAGTACCACGATCACACTTTTACAGGCGTTAGCCAGCCAAGATAAAAACAGAAAATGGGATTAAAAAACACGTTCAGACACGAGGCGAGAATTGCCCGTTTTCTAGTTTGCTTGGTATTCTTACGTCCAATTTCCTGTATCCKGAGTTGTCGTTACAACCTATAATGAAAACCTAGCAAACCCTTTCACCAAATTCATTATGAAGATAGACAATAATCTTATGCGACGGTTTCAGTACAAAAGCAGCATTTATTTGGAATGCGTCAGTTTGTCTAACAGTGACCAGATTACATTTCTGAAACGAACTCTAAAAGCTACCATGAATAACCAATTTAGTTAATTATTTTTGTCTCTGATAGTTAACATTTAAATGTGCATCACCGATGTCTTCTATCTTTTTTGCTAGTGAATGACGTTTCTGATGACTTTTTCTCAATTCTAATCGTTATCAATCTCAGTAGTTAACAGAATATCACAAGTACAGGAAGACCTCAATCTGATCTGACTCCATCTTCGCGCGCATGCGTACAAGACAATTAGCCCTATCGTCTCCATGCGTAGTTTGGTTTTTGCCGCCATACAAAATACTTGAAATCCTCGTGAATAATAAAGGAGAAATGTGAGCTCTCAAACGATAATCAACCTGTTTTCACCTTAAGACCGTCGGTTTCAGCTTTGCGCAACAACATCTTGCTAACTGGGACAATTAACACCTTATATTGACCACATTGAATGGTTATCAGGRTTAGATGGGACCCCATGGCAAGATGGCTGTCCCAGACGATACGAAGGTCAGACATGCAAAATGAACCCGAAACTACTGAAAAGAACTTAAAATACACATATGTCTGGGTAAAGTCCTCATAAACCTTACAGAGAATTATCACGTTGTATCACCCCTCCATCTAGGTCCAATGATTTGATCTCATGGTGAGATAATTCTGATTGATTCTAGATCGAGCTCAGATAAGTAAACCGAACTATCATAAACCTAAGAATAGCTGCCTTGCATGTCAAAGAAATTTTACATAATATAATATTATRAGATTATTAGCTTTCACGTCAGCTGATTAGGATTATTTTGTTGGTTTTCTAGCGGGATTGGTTAAAAGGGGTCGTGTTTTTCGGTACTTAGAATATTTACACAAGGGTTAGCGGTCCTTTTAGCGGAAATTACCACGAAAGCAACTACAAACAATGTAGTTGTCAGAATRAAAGAAGCGCTGATCAGAGCTCAGTAAATAAAAACTTTATAGCGGTTCCTATATATAAGTTGTCAGTGTTATTTTTAATTGCTGGGTTGGTGTTCATTGTAAGACCCTAATGTAGACGTTTAGCTTAACCTCGTTGCCTTCTCACGACCTTCGGCCTAATTACTAAAGATTTAACTCAATTCCATTCTGGGTGAATATATTACCACAATAGGAAAAGCACTGATTTTTGCGATAATAGCATCAACATGTTTCACTAATATAAGAAAGTGCTTGCAGATATTTCACTTTATTCCAACATAAGAGTTCAAATATTGAGACATATTTGCAGAAAAAAAATGAAGTATTATATTTCGAAAAGAGTCTTCGCTATAGTCAGGATAACGGCCTCAGTACGTTATCAACTATACCTGAAGTTTTTCCAAGCAGTGTAGAGAATCGACACTAAAGCATTATGGGATTTCAACGTTTGGTAAGCTCAGTTTATAGTAGTGAATGTTTTTAGACCTTTGGAGAAAAAACATTCATGCATCTACATAATTATTAAYCTTTTCTACTTCTTCTATTTATTTCATATTTTCGAAGTTACCTCAATATTACTGTGAGACCCATGTCGCGTTGCTCTTTAGCTTTGATCTACACCGGCCATTTTCGAGTCCCCGATCCCTGGCGCGGGCAGATTACACCGTGTATCTTATATTCCCCTTGTGGGGACATTTGAATGTAGTCCTTGAATRTAATCTGAATTATCTTAATGTGCCTATTTCATTGCATAGTACTTAAGTTRTTTACTTGAGATTGGTCGAATGGAGCTCCATGATTGACTCTGCCGACTTTGAGTCAGTTTTGACAACTCAAAATACACTTTTGTTTTAATAATACGTCAAAAATGCTTATGTGGTCTTAGCGGTGCTATAGAAGAAAGCTTTTAGGAACTTCTGTCTTAGTTACTTAGAAGGTTAAAACAGATGTAAAAAGTGTATGTAAAYCTCTTGTCAAACATTGCGTGCGATACATGGATTTGCTGAGGCTATTTAACGTTATATCAGATGACAAATGATATGGCTCTGCGATGAGTACAGACAACAGTAAACGGGAGTCTAGCTCACGTCATGCTTGTTGGGGGTATCAGACACAAGCCTACCTCCTAATGAGTTCGCGATGGCTTCATTATCAGTACGTCATGATAAAACTGGCAGCGTATCGAGATGGCCAAACTAATGAGACATCGCAAAGTTGACGAGTCCACTAAACCTCTTCCTCTCAGACACCTACTCGAAAACTGGGGGCTGGAACTTATATCAGTCTAGTCTAAAACTCCTCTCATAAGGTCAAAGCTCAAACTGCCTTGATTTGTTCCTTCAACGTGTTCAATATGATAAATTATTATTCTTCCTTCCGTATGCGAGAAGGGGTAGAAGAACTGAGGTGCTACATGACTGGGCTCATGTGATGATATAGCATGGTTGCTTCCGGGCTATATTGGGAGGTCTGTTGTGTTAGGTCCTGTCTGAAGGTACTGTACACGTAACCAGTTAATATGATGTTCTTGAACCACCGTTTCAGTTTAAAACTACCTTTTCTGCATTTTCTCATCGATGAACTAAGTCATTTTCCAAAAAAAAGAAAAAAGAAAAAAAAGTGGGGGGGGGGGGGGGGTAGAAAGTGAAATCAAACTTTCTATCGCTAATACCAATGAATGCGGCCGTACGTTACATCAATAGATATACAAGAAAAATGTTAACATGAATTGAAAGGGAATGAACACCATATCTCGTAGCCATACAATCGAGAATTACTCATCATATTCCCAGGGGGTTAAAAGCTGCAGCACTCGTTAATTTTCATGCGTAAGTTGAGGAGMATGTCATAATAAGACTAAGTTATTGCCAAAGACCGACTATAATTATCACCAATCAGAATAAAAAGAGCCCTTAAAAAGGAATAAATAGAATTAAAGGTCATTTTATTGGACGATCAGGTAAAACACAGCACGAGCTAGCATGGAAAAACAGCCTTTCTTGGTGACTCATTTAGAAGCGAAATGGTTTTAGGAAACTAAGGCTGCGTTCATAATGAATGGCAAACTTATAATTCTTTATTCATCTCAGTGAAYATCATCGCGCACCGCTTAACGGGCATGCGTTTTCAGTTTTGATATCTCGCATAAAGGATTGGTGCAGCAGTAGACTTCGGATCAGATTCAATTGGATGGAATATTTCCCCTTTAGAGTTTTTTGATTGGTTCATTTGAGAGCCGTACATCCACTCAAAATKTCCTCCACATAATGACAATAGCGGTATACTTAAAGAACAGTCAATTAACTACCGTTGCATGTATTTTGGAGTATAAGTAAATGACAAAACTTTAGAATAAGAAATGCTCAAAACTCAACTTATTTTATCTTATTATTATATTTTGTAATCCAATTTTAATCAACAAGACTATAATGAAAAATTGTCCAGGAGTGCATGAATGACTAGGAATTTACTTCAATGTTTACCTAAAAAATAGTAATTTGAAATAAGCCAAAATTAACTGAAAAAAAAAACTAAATGAAAACAGCAATTAACAAGTACCTTTTTTATTTAATTTAAAATTCTTCCTGTGCTAAAGTAGACCCCGAGGCTGCGAACGACTTTAGCTCCTGGTCGCCATCTTGAATTGAAAAACGGTGACGTCATAACAACTCCGAAACTACGTTAAAAAAACTAGCTSGCTTTCCATTGCACTTTGATTTTATATTACAAAGCACATAAATACAGCCATAGCACTYATGAAAGATTGTTTTCGATATTTTRTTTAGCTTTATAGCAACAGTTTTCTTTTRAGTTGCATCTCTATTAAGATAGTTAAATAAGTACTAACCAAAACACCATATCAAAAGACTGTGTAACTACGAAACAGATTGGKTAATATTCTGCCTTCAGGCTATATGACAGCAGAAGGATTTTTGATAATTATTTTCGACGCAGCTAATTTCGTGGATATTCCGTCTTTTGAGAAAACAAACTCATTGTGAATTAATTATTCAAAGCGCTCGCGTCTGCCGTGAAAAATACTTTGTTTTCCTAAGTTTTATAAAAAAAAGATTTGAAATTAATATGTAAATCGCCTAAAATGGTCGTACTTAAACTTAATCCAGGGATTGGAATAAATGGATCATAAMTCTTTTATTTGGGGCGTTTTTTAAACTTTAAAGTTCTTAGACGGGCTTAGAATGATTTATTTGAACTAAACTGAAGCTAGATCGCTACACCTGTCCCTACAAGTGTCATAAGGACGTACACTGTAAAGGCCACGGACTAGTTTTTGATTTCTGTTTTCTTTGCTCTATACTAAAACGTCACATGTACGTGTACAGTACTTCGTTTTGACATATATTTTGGCCAATCACAGAGTACTCAAGTACCTCGAGAAAAATATAGGTTTCCCATTTTTTCGAACTTTCGAACTTTAAGACTGTTCTGCTCTACAGTGAAATGCTCGAGTGTGGAAACGCAAAAAGAGCTGTTCTATATCCTAATAACTTAACTGAGCTCTGACACCAATCAGTGCCTCAAAATCGTTCGTAAATACAAAAGTTTACTTACCAGAATTCTGGTTGATTTCCACCCTTTTTTATTCATCTACTTTGAATGTCATCTAGCGTAGTCGATTCCCCAGGAGTTTTGACGCGCAACGCGCTCCAGACAAAAGTGGTAGATAGACCTTCTTCAATTATATGGCAATCAGCGCTGATTGGCTGAAACATCGAAACAAAAATCAGTTTTCAATTTGTTGAAGATTTCCTTTGCTCTCAGTGGACGGTGTACACTGTAATTACACAACGAATGCGGTAATGAATGGCTTATAGTCTAAACGTTATCTGATGTCGTACGTCTCCTACCGATTGCTTACAAACAATGACATAAAAAATTGTTTAAAAAGAATTTAAATAAAGCTGTATGTACGCTGCTTGACCTCTACTCTAGAGAATCCTCGTGGCTTCAATGCTTTCTAACGTTTTATCGATTCACATATATATTCCGGTTAATTGGTGTGGTTTTAGCTTCGTTATTGAACCTTATTTTCATCGTTAAATCCTAAAACAAAAATCATGCACTTTATAATGAATCGTCGTTTTCTGCCCACGAAAAAACAGTCGATATACAGCTTAGGTTTCGTATGCCAAAAACACGACATATCGTTTATCATTGTCATATTGTACGCTCCTTTGAGGTTGTCGCAAGTAGACATTTGTGTTTGCTTGAAGCAAAAAAGAAAAGAAAAGGAAAAGAAAAAAGAAAAAAAGGGAAGAAAAAATTCTGGCTGTAATTATTATGGTGGTCTGCCTCGCAACCTTAAACTAATTAGCCCTATTCCAAATGAAAGTAGGAYATCTAAGGCATCTATATCCGACGTGTATCTATGTCTATATCTATACAAGAACTATTATCTTTCACGAAGGAATTTCATGAGCAACATATACAAATGAAAAAAATAACTTTTATGAATCAAATCGCATGTCATATAAAAAWGCCGGGCGGATAACTAGAAATACCTAGGGTACCAGGGGAATGGGAAAATGCTGAGCCGTATGGCAGGGAAGGTTCTAGCAGTTGCGGGTTTCATTCCATTCCAACATATTCGGCAAGCGGGTGAACTATATGAATTTTTAAGATTTCACTGAATGATACTGTCGACGACAGTAAAATGGCGGGAAATATGTTTCATGTCAATTGATTGTTCATGCTCTTTTTACATGATACTTGGTGATGAAAAAAGAAATCGTGCTCCGCTCTTTTTGACTAGAGGTTGTAGCCAAGTAGATAACGGTCAAAAATAACTTACTYTTCAAGCCAAAAGTATACAAATGTAACTCTCTTTGATGTTGTCATTTTACGAGCTAATCAAGCGATAGATATTTGCATTYACTCTAAAAAGAAAAGATACCTTTGCCGATCTTCCAGAATCCAAACACTAAAGCACTTGTTATCTTCCAAACAAATACCTATGCCAATTAATTCCATTTAATTAATWATGGATGGCTATTAAACTTGCTAACTCCGATTAGGTTGAACAAGTACGCGCGTTCCTCATTGAACACTACGAATAGTCGGAGGTAGCTATTGGTATCTATGCAAGAGCGGCTCAAATTGAACTAACCAAAACAGATTGGGATAATAAGCCATGCTACGAAATAATCAGTAGCCTAGAATTTTTAAGTACACAGTTTGAAAGACAAATATAAATATACATCACCAGCGGCATCTCTTGCCATTTTTGCCGCTTCCCATCCAAGGCATCAACATAACAACAAAGAACTGYACGGTTCACAGCGCTCATGCTATGAGAATTACCTTGCCTGATAATAAAAGGTGATGTACGCCGACAATTACCYTGAGTGCAGTTGCCTGTTCATAGACAACATCATGTCTGAGAAATATTTAATGATAACTGACGAAAACAGCTGAAAGGACGGGAAAGGGTGAAATCCGCTCCACAAGCACACGCGGGACAAAGTTCGAAGCATGATAAAATGGAAATAAAGAGGATAAATAACGAAGGGATGAAAGAAAAAAAATTGGCTCTTTCCTCAGTTTCTGGTTTGACTCTTTTGTGAAGAAATCTTGCACATTGGAGAAAGAAAGAAAGAGAGAGAGAGAGAGAGAGAGAGAGAGAGAGAAAGAGAGAAAGAAAGAAAGAAAGAAAGAAAGAATAAAAGGGAAAAAAGAATGTGTGAAAACAAAGCTGTGTGTATCCATGACAACACAGTTGAAGATTCCAGTCCCCCGCACCAATCTGCCAGTTTATAAAGTAGACAGATGAGCATTTGTACTGATCAATATAGTGATGCATCTATCTCGAGTAGCTTTATCTAAATCCCTTTATGAGAGTAACATGCAGCCATATATGTGGACAAGGCTAATGGAGCCTCTTGTGGCATTCCTGTAGCTTAAGTCAAATATCATGGTACGTTGATTCATGACTAAAACCTGGATTCTATGACTATCGATTATGTTGGTATGATATACTCACAATGGCATTTTTTAAGGTATTCCTATCTCCTACCTTGATAAAAAATTTTAAGTGTATGTAAATTAAATTTTCCTAACTCAGTTGCTTTCGCCTTACAGACATATTGTTTTGTTTTTACCGAAATAACAAAAGTTCAAATATTTTCATAGTAAATGGAATCACTTGACAATTGATATCAAAAAAGATAAACTCAGTATGGGAGATTTTTGAAGTTTGTTTTTTTAGATTTTTTCCAGAGTATTACTTGAGGTTTCAATGATGCTCGCGTTCTTTTGATCATATTTTGTCACTCTTGGCTTTTACCTTAAGTGCATCTTTGAATTTTCCACAAAGCTCAGAACGCACAGAATTAAGTGGCCGCTTGTTAACATCAAAAAATTGGCTTTCAGTCAAAATTTATTCGAAAGCCTTAAACCCACGCGGTGACACGAATATCTCATATACACAGACACAACTTCGCTTTCTACCTAAATATATCTAGAACAAAATTTGAACGATTTCGAATAACGTAGTCTTAAAGTCTCAGATGTACCTTTTGTATTCAGGAAGTAAATCGACGGAAGGATTTATCAACTAAAAATACATAACAGGTGACTGTATAAAGCTATCTATTAACAGCCTTCGTTAATAAGAAGGCCTTTCTTTCTGACCCCTCTGTCTTATGACATCATCACTACCGATGACAAAGGCGCCGAACGAAGCTTAAAGAACGACATTCGGTAATATATCCTTGTATTTGCGTTCATATTAGGTTTGGCTATTGTTTTTGGATTTTTAATGGTACAAATGCTTCGAAATCACTCTTGAACGTCAATTAAAAGTTAAAATGGTCTTCGACTTCGTTACAAATGTTAATGAGCAAATCCATGCAATATCGTTTTTCTCTAGCTGGTTTTCCCATTTTGTTTTTTCTTCCTTTTTGTGTGGTTGAATTGTGTATGAAATATTTTACTTTGAGTATAATAGATTTTCATCCACTACGACATCTTGCCCTCCCACGCTTGCCTCAAGTTTATTATTTTTCATTCCGTTAAATTTGATATTCATTTCATGTAACGACATTAAGAAATTATGTGGTTCAAAAAGAAAAAAAAAAAAGCTATTCCAGAAAAAGCAACCATCTGCATTCAGATTTTTTTTTCCAGAGAAAAACGTTAAAAACTTCATTCCCATTTTCTCATCAACGACATACACTATAATTAATATCTCTCTACACATTTAACTTTCTATTTCTTCTCGTTATCCTTTTCCCTCAGATATTAGTAGTAGTTATTCTTATATTCCATCATGTAACTACGACATAAACAATTTCTCTCCGGGAACATTTGCATTTTGCATTCTATTTTTTTCCATTTCCTTTCTCGATTTTCTTCCCAACGAACGGATATTTCGGATATTAAATCATTAAAAGCCATGAACATACTATATAAGGTTTCCCCATATAGTTTGCATTTTACGTTATAATTAACATAATAATCTGCTTCAGACCACGTACCGGAAACACCCCTTTTTCATGAAAGTAGCTTCTCTAAACTGATGAAAACCGGCTCCTGCCAACCGACCTGCGGTGAGTCACCAACCATGCAGCAAACGGCAAACAGAAAAAAAAAGAGGCAATCACCGCCAATCGATCATTCATTTATTAAAGACATTCGTAAATAATTCCAAAGCAACCACAATATGCTCAAGATCTACTGGAAGGAAGTCAAATTCCAGGGGTTCCAGTGCGACCTTCTCCTTAAAATCGTTGTAATATTTGAACCACTGGTGAAGGACTCCTTGAAAACACCACCATATGTACCCGACTTGGAGAAGAATATCGTACTAAATCAAAGTCCAATATACATTAGTGTTTTGGCCGGTTTTCCTGTTATTAAGAGCTATATGTGGTGTTCTATGTCAGATGTTTTATGCCTCTATAAATAACACTGAGCCCAGGACAATGTCATTTGATCAAAAGCGTGGATGGATCACTTGAAAACCTTTCGTCAGTACATAAACTATTGACCCAAGGATTCCTAACTATCCACGCGTCGATCGAAAGGGCCACGCGAATACAATCCCTATTATGCCAAAAAGAAAGGAATTCCTCTTCAAACGTGGAACGCATAAGGGAAACGTGATGCGTATAATTCCCCACAACCAGGAAATACTCAGATATATTGGCCTTAAAACCTCAATCAGAGAAACTTGGAAGGGAAAGACCGAATCAATGACAGCATTGAGAACGTAAATCCGATCGAAATAGTAGTTATAGATAGTTAAATGCCACAGCAGAAAGATAGCCATAGCAGCATAAAGCTTTTTTTTTGCGCCCTTAAATATCAAATTGGCGCAACACAAGGCTACAGTTAACCAAAAAGTTAATTAACTTACGATTTTTGTCTGAATCTAGCGATCTTTTATCTTGGTAACCTTAGGCTGGTCCTCTTATGTGACGATGAAAATCACTAAATAGAGATACTGAGAGAGAAGAAAACCCAAACAAATAATACTCGATTGACTCTCGTTATGTTCGTGACCCCAGTGGGTTTGTTTATGAATCCATATTTCAATTTTTCATGTCGCCCTTTTCCTAGAATAGATTCCTATTGGAGTACGCAAACTTTAAAAGAGCACCGCGAGTGATTGATCGAAGATTTCCCGTAGCTGGCGGTCTTTAATTCATTTTTAAGAGGGATACTTGAAGTTTTCGGTCTTGATGTTCTACTGGCTAATCCCCCATGAAGAACTCTCTAGTTATTGAGAAAGCGCTTTTACCTTTACGATCCAATGCTTTTTTGATTTCCTCTTTTGATATGTGAAGTGGCGGGAGAGAATAAAGGCTGGAACTAAGATCTAATAACCCTTTAAAAACACCTCGTACAGGTTATAAATGTAGGTAAAATATAGGTTTTAACTATTCCTAAGGCATTTGCATGGTATGAACAACCTGATAAAATGGGAAATAGCCAGTCGAAATGAAGTCGTCAAAGAACATAGTTAAGTAAATAAAAAGAATAAATAAAACTGGGAATAAGTAAGTATGCGAATAAAGTAAGAAGAAATATGAACATGTTCAATTTGCAGTCAGTAAATGAAAAGCACAATTAATAACCATCTATCCAATGATTGTTAATTATATTGATCAGTGAAAGAATAAATAAATGAATGAACGCAAACACCTATTGAATGAATGAAATTGAAAGTTGCCTGGAAAATATGAATAGGTCATGAGACACGAACAAGGGAAAAAATAGGAACGAAACTTAGAAATATGTGAGTGAAATCAGTGAACTTGGCAACCAAGGATTAAAAAAGATCGAATAAGATGTGAGAAGCATCATGAATGAACAAGTGACCATTAATTGCTTGAATATAGACATGCATGATAAAATGGTGCAAATATGCAAACTATATTATCTCCACCCAATATCGACACGAGATCTCCCTTCCTGGACGTGCCAGTGACTCGACCTTCAAGATAAATCATGCTGCGGCAGGAAACAAAACTTTCAAAGCCAACACAGTGTTTGCTGTTTCATTAAATATGTTGTTTGGACTGTACTTGAAATCTGAAGACCCAAACTGGTTGTTGTATTTGATTTCCGATTGCTCCACTTACATTGCTAAATTGAATATTTTTTCCGATTCGTTTTTACAAGTAGTAAACTTATGTCTGGGTAATGTGAAATGCATATATCAAATTAATTAAAAAAAAAGTATATTTTTTGTTTTATTTTTGCTGCTCTTTTTTCGTTTTCCCTAGCTCGGAGGTGTCCAATTTATATTTGCATTTACGAATTAGCTCAAGTTGAGCTAGATTATTTTTTGTTTTCAGTCATCAATAACATTTTCCTTTCTCGAAGTGTTTCAAAAACCCCATCAAAACCACAAGATTCGCAAGATTTTAAAAGAATAACTGCATCGCCACATCGCCCACGGTTTGATTTTGATAGCTTTGTCGGTCTAATATTCACAAGTAGGGAAAATGAAACATTTAGAATTGCAATTAGAAGGTCAAATGGTTCTTGGAACGATTTTGCTGATAATGAAAAAGAAAATCAAATTTCTAAAAGTACTTTGATTTTAAACTGACGTCGGCTATATACGTATCTTTAGTTAGCTATCTATCTTGCATATGGTTTTAAAAGCCAGTAGATTGACAATTTCAAAATCAGGCAGACGGACGGACGGACAGACAGACGGACGACAGACAGACATATAGACAGACATATAGACAGACAGACAGACATATAGACAGACAGATAGACAGACAGATAGACAGACAGACATCCAGTGAATGATGCAGACGTCAAGCAATAATAACTATTAAAATAACTGGACCAAACATTCTTTCCCAATTAATCCCTCGGTGAAAGACTGCTATAATCATTCAATTGGATTATAGTTATATTTCATTCATTTACATATTTACGTTCATTTTCTAACTCATATTGTTTCACTTACTTTTGAGTAATTCGTCCTTATTCGATGCAGAAGTTGACAGGTTCTTCTCCCTCTTCCTGGAGCTTCTTTCACTCTGTTCGTTGTCTTATCAACCTTTTTCAGCATTGATTTTAGAAGTGTGTCTCAATCTAATGTTAGAGAAAAGTTTATTGATTTTACGTAAAAAGATTTTGGTAATTTGATAAGGAAAGAATGTCGTTGCCGTCTGCTTGACTATACATCAAAATACCAACCTCATAATTTAGTAACCTCAATGTAAAATAGAGACATAATAAATTTTAAAAATATAAAGCACTAAAGAGGACCAAAAATAACCCGCTATGGTGAACTCGATAAAACAAAAACAAAACACCATTAGGTTGGTACTTTTATATATTTATGTTTTTCCTTGAATTCTCCTTAATTAGTTTCATTTTTTGACAGTACTTGTCGTTTCGTCCCATCCCAACCGTTTCCACGCGCCCACACACAGGCGAGTCAGTATCCGGTGGTTTGGATGAATTTAATTCTTGGCTTAGCCGCTCAACTGCTAAGCCTTTCATTCGGTTATGATACACAGTTATATTGGAAAAAATATGACTTGTTTAGCGCATCTAATCCTACCTGATGTATGCCTTCCGACAGTTCTTCAAAACCCAGTCTTCTTCCAAGACTTGTGATGTGAGTTAAGCCAGAAGAGTTCGAACTCAAAGTTTTTCCCCTTGGGAGTATTCAACCTCAACTTTTTCCCCCTTGGGATATAAAAGTTCTTCGACAAGGCTTCTATTCACAGCAGTGTCCTACATACGATAATCGTCGACGTAATATTTTCTCGTCGAAAGACTTTGACCGTTCTATACAATAAGACTTTGACCCCATGAACAATATCATTACATCTTCAACTCCAAGTAGAATTTGGTTAATACGAATGAGAAATAAATAAAGGATTTTAGATCCTCAATCTTTTTCGCCCATGACGCGATATGTTTCCTGGATTTTTCAATCGATTTTCAATCATTTCCCATATTGAAGAGCTTCAGGAAGAAAAAACAATACTCAATGATCCTGTAAGCTTTTCCTCAAGACAGATAAAATCAGTTGGTAGAGATCAATTTCTGTATCGATTATTGATGACTCATTTTTCATATGGTATGCGACTGATAACAAAAGTTGAAGATCCATGTTTTTATATAGATTCGATCGCATGAACTTCTCATGGCTCACAATTTTCAGCCACTTTGACAAACAAATATGAACAAAATACTAACAACAAAAATAACATCGAAATAATAAACCACGCACAACTATATTACGTTGGATGATTTACGATAAGCTCCAAGTCCAATACATTTATGACGAGCTAGAGAAATGTAATATTAAATTTTGGCCTTAAAATCGAGGAGAGATGCAGTTTCGCACGTTCACGTTTCGTTCGTTGTTGTCGGTTTTTTAAGGTGCCTAATGCCGCAGCAAATTCACTCTGATGCAGCCACGTTGTCCTGTATAGTCGCATGCTTGCTTAATATCTTTTTTGTATTCCCGTCTTTCTTAGAAATATAACCCCGAGTGGAGTTACGCTATTGAGCTGGTATACCAGATCTTATTGTTGTAATCAAATATAAACTTTGTCTTTAATTGAAATATATTTGGCCTAAAAAGCACGAAATATACATTGTTTCTACTTACAAATGAATCGAAATGAATCTAGCTATATAAATAAAAAAAAAGTTGAATAAAACTACAGCTGAAGATATTACATCCTTGAAATAGAACTTGAGGTGGAGCCTTTTTGATGAATAATACTTACAAATGGTCACTTTTGCAGTTTGCCGACGGGCGTTTTAAAGATCATCGAGTTGGCTATCTATACTTTTTTAAAGTGTTTAGAACGACAATAAAAATATCTTAATTAATAACTGTTAGGAAAATTAATGGAAAACTCATCCTTAGATCGATGTGGGTGGCACTTCGATAAAACAGAAGAAAAATAAAAAGGAAAGTGGGAGGGAAGGGAAATAAGAGGGAAAAAAGGATGAGAGGATGGGATAGAGCCCTTATGATATTTTTATTTTTTCAAGGTGGACGTCTTCGAACAGATCCACTTAATGGAATCCACAAGAAGAACTCGCAAATCAAGCAAAACAAATTAACGCAAACCAAAAACAAACTAAAAAGTGTATCGTTCAAAATGCAAAATGAGTGACCATTTGATTTTCGAGAATAAAACATTTACTAAACTGAAAATAAAAAGTTCCGCTAATTAATAATTAATATACATCGTATCCAAAATATCGTATCTTACTAAAACTACAGCTGGCTTCCACTAAAACTATTGATTTCATATAGTAAAATGAAGTAAAAATAAAATCCTATCTACAAGTCATAATAAGCATCACATTCTGAAATGGATGGTAGAAAAATGCGTATAAAATATTACAAAGCGCCTAATTGCGTTGCTAACTATTCACTTGAAGTTTCATATACACACCTTGGTTTTAAAAACCTGTCTTTACATTATTGCTCTTTATTCATTGCAATTTAACTTATCCTACGACGACTACTATTCGTTAGCCAGCTACCTCCTAACAAAATCTAACGACTTCAGTTTTTCATTTTCCCTTTTTCCAGTCATCTTCAATGGGCATTATAAATAACGTATCGTCTTGGAAGGCAGCTGGTGCTCGGATGATCAACAATCCTGTTAATCCGGTCAAATAGGTTAAGCAGGTTCGTTGGACATTTCTCTTAAATGAACCTGATGAGAACAGAATATTTGTTAAATTAGTAAAGTGTGAGTCAAGTGTCAGATTGGAAATTAATCAATAATGAAAGGGTAATAGAAAAACAGCTCGCGCGTTTTCAATGTAACAATACCCAGGTTTTTGCGTTATTGACATATCTTGCTGGATGAAAAGAATGGGAGGAATGAGATAGAAAACAGAGAGGGCCCCAAGGCACGAGTGGTCAGGAGTAGCTGTTTTCCCAGCATACCCTCATCCCCACCCTCCCATGCCTGGGGAAATATCAAGCGAAGGAAAGAAATCAAGGACACCAACGCCTCTGCGTGTTTTGTGTGATGGGAGGAATCCATCAGAAATATATACACCCAGCATCCATTACAAGAAATAAAATAAAGGTGAGGAGGTGAGGATATAATGGATGACTTTAAGAATGCTTCCACAATACAACAACAACGACACCATTACCAACAACTACGACGACGGCGATGATGATGAGAAAATTTTAAATATAAAAATAAAGCAAGAATAGACTTAGGCGATAACAAAAGCAGTCTGTGCATTTTTTAGTTAAGAAATCCGCGTATTTAATCACAAATGACCGAGTCATCTTCAACCAAACTGTCAACGAGCAAGATAAGAATTGTTGAGTTTCTTTTTTCAATTATAAAATATTGATGATGAAATAACTGAGTTGTACGATTGACAGGATACTAATTTGTGATAAAGATGAGATAAATCATTTCCATATGATATTTTGTCAAGTTTAGGCAATCTGTTTTCTTCGAGTTTATTCGTTGAAGTGGTTTTATCGAACAACCAAATTTCAAATTTGGTAATGATTTTCGAATTTTGGGCTTGGAATGTAGAAAAGAATTTTCATTTAAAGTTTTATTCTCAACAGCTTTTTCTAGAAGTCATGTATCTTAATTGTTTTGGAAGAAAAAAAAATGTCTTTAAATTTGTTTGGGATGGTAAAAGAATCGACCTTACTGCTAATGAAGTCCAACACATCACACCAATCAATAACAGATGGGACCATGTGTCATAACTGATTCATTTATCGGGAAATTCGCTGTGAGCAAAAGGCGTTGGTCTACACAACACATTAACTACATGTTCTTACGATATTATTAACTCAGCAATAGCCCTGAGACACTCTGCTAATCTACACGAAAATTAATTATTGCCAGAGTTGAGTGGAGTTAAATGAATATTTAGCGACAGAATGAACACGGTGCATTAGAACTATAGGGTTTATTATTGGTTCTCTGATCATAAAAATTGCTTTGCTTCATCAATGTTTTAATGACGAACACCGCCTTATTTATTGTTTGCCTGTGTGTCTAAAAACATTTCTCTCTCTAGAAGACAAACGTAACATCTTGAATGTGGGGATTTACTTCGGTATCTACCTTTGAAGCATGCAATATGAATACATTGAGAGGAACGTATCCACCCATTTGATAACAATCTGCTCGTGCAAAGAAAATATACAGAAATAAAATAATTTTGTCTTTCGTATAATTGACAAAAAGGGAGAAAGAAAAAAGGAACAAAAATAAACAATTCGAATGAACTGATGATATCAGGATGAATCACCCAAGGTTATCACAAGAGACCCAATTTCGATAAGAAACTCTAGAATGTTCTTGCTCCGTAAGCTAGCATAGCATCCGATCTGCGGCCAAACCAAAGACTAACAGAATACGAACCTACGGCGATTGATTGATTTAGAATACAAAAAAAAAAAAAATTCATTCAAAACGGATACTGTAGAAAAGGAGGAATAAAAACTGAAGACGACGCCTATAAGGGAGTCATTAGATTCTTTAGCTTTGCAATACTATAACAAAGCTGCTGTTTATTTTGACATTTCGTATCACCAGTAGGAAGGGAAAATGGCGTGTGAAATTGTGTAAAGGTGAAGAAGAGAAAAAAGAATAAATGAAAAAGGGAAATAGGAGAGAGAGAGAGAGAGAGAGAGAGAGAGAGAGAGAGAGAGAATGAGACGATTTACAGAATGAAGGATCATTTTTGTTCGCATTTTCAACTTAGGTAACCATGTACAATAGGTGTAAGAGACTGTATTCGTTTAGGAAGTATAAAGCTTTTCATTTTGTCAACAAGTGGCTTTTAGAATTGCATGGTTTTGGCTCTTATCTTTTAAAACGCTTATCTTTTGATGTCTTACAGCTTAGTGATAATCCAGTACTTTTTAAGATCGATGTCTACATCAACCTTGATAAGAAGATTTTTTCGCATTTCTGTATTGTAATAAAAAGTAGTTTGTACCTTATATTAAATCTCTCGTTATACAAAGCTTTTAACCTAGTCCAAATAAATAAAGGGATAAGAAAGTTTGACACCCAGTAAATTAAAACTATAAATTTCTTTTTGAAAACTTTTGGCAGCTTGTCGCCTGTTGGAAAATCTCACAATATAAAGGTAATGAGGACTAAGAAATATTCCCTTCAATTTCTTTTCGGATTTTTCTCTTCTTTTCCGACTTTTTTCTCAAAAAAAGCCTTGCAGAAGTCGTGTTAAGCTTCGTATTTTAATCTTATCGCATTTTTTTATTGGTAATTAAAGGCTATTCTCAATAGAAAATGGTATTTATCGCATGATGGTTGAATTCAAACTCAAAGATAAACCCACTAGAGTAAAATTTAAACAAAAAGAGCAGCTACTTATAAAAGAGATCTTGCTAAATCCAGATTAGTACGTAATCCTTCAACTCAAATAAAGTGCATTCATGTTTAATCAATATGCTCCATCGTCGATTTTTGAAAAATCTTCGTTCAATTGGTATTATCTACTACTCCATCCTTATCCCCATTCACGATAAGGAACTCGAACAAATCGCACGTACACCAAGGTAAATCTAATTTCAAGGATGTAGGCTTAGAAAACCTAAGATTATATGATTATAAATGCCCTTCAAGTTTAAATATCACACAGTATCATAGCACTCAAGACCTAAACGCAAGACTTGTATGCTGCAGTGCCTGTCAAGTTAAAGGCGATTTTACATTGTCAATGGCAAACTTAGGTCACTCTCTTTTGCGTCCTTTTCCTTTTAACAAGTCAATAGCATATACTATGCTATTTATACTGCTTTACAGGGAACCGTAATCATCTAGATCCTGCCAAACCATACTCAAAACATTCTAAAGATTATTTGCTCAAAATTACACGCTTGCTTTTCGAGAACATTCGATTCTGTATAAGTTTATGAGATGAATTAAAGAACAACAAAAATGTTTATCAAAAGGGCGTGCGTATCTACGAACGGCAGGGTAGCAGGCTTCTGAAAACTAGCGATCAAAACTTATCAAAACAACTTTAAAACGTTTTAGCATAACAATTATCCAACTCCTTTTAATCACATAAGCTCATAAATTTACGATAAATAAGGGCAAAAACAAAGGCGTTAGAAACACAAAGTCATTAAGCCTCGGGGTACATCATAACAGCGGGCCTTTTCACAGCAGGGCACTGGATGCATAAAATGCCCGGAAAACTCGATAAACTGTGTGGGGTCCCATTAAATAAGGGCCCCACTGAGCGTCATTCCTGTTTACACTGTGATGAACAAGCTAATAAATAAAAAAACGGTTCCTAAAAACGATAAACACATTATATTTCTGGAGAAAATAACGCAATTTTGAAAAACTGCCGTTTCCTAAGGAAAGCAAACATGAATTGAAATTCAAATTAAATAACGAGTTCTGATACTTTCCTAGAAAAAACAATTAGCATTAAGTAAGGCGGACAATGAACTAAAGGGTGTGGCATCTCTGGGTTTGCAATGTGTCGCGGGGCTATAGCCATGTTTGTGATTTTTTTTAACTCAGAAGACATGAATCATAAGATATTATTTTTTCTTTGGATACAAACAAACTAGCGATTATTAAACTGGCATGGACTGCATCGATAAAAAGGCAACGTGGAAAATAATCGATAAATGAATGTAAAACACACTGTATATGACAAAGATAATTACAGTAATCTTAATGACGTTTTGGGGTGCAGCATATGTCGTCATGGAGATCATCGGCAATGTCGTATGGATGTTGACCTAACATTGTCTTCATAAGTTGGTTCTACCCAAATAAAAGCGGGCCTCTTATGTTCCCGCAACTATGATCTTCTCATTCTCGTATCCAGAGCTCCTCGGCCTCGTTCCTACCCGTCGGAGTAGGAACGAAGCCCAGGAGCTCTGGGTACGAAAATGTGCCGTTTTTGCTACATTACTACGGAGTTTGCGCACAAGAAGAAAAAAAAACTAGACCTTTTATTTAAGAGTCTCAAACATCCTCTGAGCTCCGTTGCAAAAAAACTGTTCACTTAAATAAAAGACCATTGTTGAAGGAATGTTGAAGAAACATTTTATCAGAAGTGTGAGATATCGTATCGTTTTCTAATTATATGGGAGGAAGCCGGAAGGTTGGAAGGTTTGAAGGTAGATAGGATACACGTTTGCATCAAAGCTCTATGGCTACAATCAACATTTTCTAATTATAAAATATTCTTTAAATTTTCGTTCATGCAAGATTGAGAGACATTCCATGCGAGCGAACCTAAGTAACTAACAGTACATATGACGGTAAATATAGCTTTATAATTTTTGCTATATTGCACTCAAAACACAATGAATTGTAAGGAAGAATAGGTTGAATTGCTCATGTTCTTGCAGATAAGCGTTATTTATATCACACACACACACACACACACACA
>NW_022260213.1:104610-116728 GCF_009602425.1 Actinia tenebrosa
AGAATCAGTACTGAAAGTATTGTCGAAGGGTTCATGTGCACTTTAAGTCTTTCAATCCTAAATCCCGAATTATCAATGAGTATGAGAAGCCATTTCAAAGCCTCAAATCGGACTGGACGGGATTTCAAGTCCGCGCAATTAGTTCCAGTCCAAGGCCAGTCCAGTCCTCATTGTCGGCTTTGAAATATTACGTAAAGTACAACGGTCCATCGGGATAGTAATCCAAGCCATACAGCTATACCAGCTGGCCAGTAGACTTTCTGCAACAGTTGTCTGCAGAAACCTGTTGAGCCATTATACCTTCAAATTCCCTTTATCAAATCACCTTTACCAAGTCATTTGTTATGAAAAGCACTACCGACAAACAGTTATCTTACTTTGTTCATCACCAGACGACTCTGATGAATCAGTTAATATAACAGGCGATGGGTTACGGTTTTCTTCATCGGATGAAGACTCAGGATTTGTAGTACTATGTCCTAAAATAATAAAGCCATTCTCTGTTAGCAACAAAGATTCCCAACGTCAACAAAAATGAATTTAAAGCCAAGGTGCGCTATACGTTACCTGACTTTTCTGGCGTTTCCCACATTTTTCTTGCTTTTTCTACAATTAGATTAAAAGATCATGAATGTCCTACCCTTCAAATATCGAAGCAACAATAAGAAAAATTTTGAAATAAAAGCTTGTCCCGATATGGAATATTGAGACAAATGGAAGAGTAGCACGAGCAACAACAACAACAATGCCTTTCCCATTTCCACCCAAAAAATAACCAGTTTACATTCTTTTTTCAGGGGCGGATCCAGGGGGAGGGTTGTGGGTGCTGCAAACCCCATGAGAATTTGGACTTCTTCTTAAACAGAATGTACAGTGCGGTACTTTTTTGGTTAGGTGTCTTTTAAAGGTGGATGCCCCTTGAACGCAAAACTCCATTTTTAAGAAAATTCTGGATCCTTTACTGTTATTCTGAAAATATTTTGGCTAAAACACTAACAAGTAATAATATTACTCACCTAGTTCAGGGTTGTCAGGGTAGTATCTTGCCTTTGATTTGGATATAAATTCTTCCAACTCTACATCTGCAAAACATGACGAAGAAATAATAAGACAATTAAACCTTCCATTACTCAAAAAAACCCTCAAATTTTATTAATATCCTGAAAATGCTGTAATGATCCTCTCAGGGCACGGCTAACTCACAGATCGAATTGAGATTTAGCGTTTTCGTCGCCAAGAAAAAAGATAGTTGAAAAGGATGCCGAATTAATATTGACATCATCACATTCTAAAAATAATAAAAGGGTCCTGACATCTTGGATCTCTCCAACCCTCCTCGGGATCCGTCTTGCCTCACGACAAAAGATGAGGCAAATAAACTAGACTAACCTGTTCCTGTAAGTCCGTCTCCTGCACCTAAGGAAGAACGAAATGCGACTTTTACTAACACGAAGAAATAATAGAAATAATAAGTGGTAAGGGTGAAGATCGTCTTTTAAACGACTGACATTAGAATGATATACTCACTTCGAACACTGCTGTCCTCTGGTATTGACATGCCAGTAGCAGTACTATACGCTTCACTGGTAGGTCTACTAGTACCTACTGTACTACTGGGCATACTGCTGGAAGGTTCTGAGGTACTGGTGTTGCCGCCATCATCGTCATCATAATGATAAGGTGAACGTACTGGTTTTATTTCCCCAGGATGATAAGAACGTTTCTGGGACAAAAGAGACGCGGAACCAAATATTAACTATAATGCAGGTATATTTGATTAGATACCTTAGGATATGGGGAATTAAGTTCTGCGCATTTGGCAATGGGAAGACATGTATGAATATGTTATATAGTGCCGCATATACTTACAAAGTGTTGTATTGGTTTTGGTATTCCGTAGCTCTTGTCTCCGGTCTTCCAGCGAATATATGCGTTTTTAAACTCTTTGCGCACCTGTAACCCAAAGAGAACAGTATTACTTCAAGCGAAGAATCATGCCCGGATATGGACAAAACTGCTCAATAGCATACTTAACCAAGGTTGTATGGACGCAAGAAATATGTATGAGAAAACTAAGCTTAATATCATTTCACATACCTTTTTATCGAACAGACAGTAAAACAAGAAGATGAAAAGTCCCTGAAATAAAACGAAGATTTCGTTAACAGGCCATCGAAGGACTTTATATATCAATTCGTTCCTAACATATAGAATAGACCATCTCTCCCGCAGCCGCTACCAGTGTCGTCACGCGACGTGGTCGTCACGCGACAGTAGCTACTGAGGGGAGAAAGCATAGCGTGATGACACTGGTAGCACTGCGAGGGAGCCCACTCCACATCGCACGTTTGAGTAATAACAGGATATTTGGACTTGTTGATATTTCAAAAAATCTCCACTGTTTGCTATGTTTTCACTTCCGTGTTCAACGTCTTTGGATGCGCACACATATAAGTTTTCCCAGTTGGGGTAAAAAGGTACATTTCCTCATAAGAAATGAAATTCAAGACGTTTGTACCATAGCTAGATTATAATGTACCATGTTTCCCATACCTCCCATGCAAGGAAAATGTATTACTATGACAAAATAAAATCGTTTTCAAAGCTTTTTACCTGGAAGCAGGTGAGAGCAGCGAATGAATAATGAAACAGCTCGAGATCCCTGTTAACCATAAGTATGGCAAATACAAGAGACACGCCCAGTAAGGGCAGGAGGATAGCTGAAGCTCTCAGGCCAGCCCTAAAACAAGAGAAAATATATGTCAGAAAAGTTAATGGAATGGTGCATTCATGTACACCCCTGCATTATTTCATAGAGGAGTTATTCTGGGGGATAAAACAATAGCCCGTCTTATAGGAAAAAATCCATCATTTCGTCCGCCAGAACGTTCGCAAGAACAATTCCTCTCGGGACTCAGTGCAAGGGGTCTATAGACTCATTCAGTGTGGGCGGGAATCTTTCCTATTTCATACGATCTGTCATTTTACACTAAGTATTGATTCTTTATTTACTAGTAGCCCTTGTGAAGACAGGTGTATTGCATTATTTAATGGCGGTGACCGTATTTCTATGCAGTGATGCCTTACTTTAAACTGTACTCATCATGCCCGTGTGGGCTGTACGAGTGACGTCGACGTCGCTTCTTCTTGCTTCGGTTCATCGACATGTAGACTGCCATCAGGAACACCACAGTATTTATCTAAAGAAAGCAACATGCATTTAACTGCGCATAAAGGTATCATTGTTACATCATCATTAGTATGTATAATTGGTGTGTCAAAAGTTCGACCAGGAGTAAGATATTTGAAGTGATGCTGGTCTCCGGGACAAAATGCCTTTTTCCATCACCTCCAGAGGATAATCCAAGCTGAGGTGTTGGATGTTCCACTTTGAATAAGATATTTAAATTTCTGCTGGTATCCGGGACAAAATGTCTTTCCATCATCCCCAGAGCATAATCTAGACTGAGGTGTTGGATGTTCGACTCTGAATAAGATATTTAAATTTCTGCTGGTATCCGGGACAAAATGTCTTTCCATCATCCCCAGAGGATAATCCAGACTGAGGTGTTGAATGTTCGACTCTGAATAAGATATTTGAAGTGATGCTGGTCTCCGGGACAAAATGCCTTTCCATCACTTCCAGAGGTTCATCCAGACTGAGGTGTTGAATGTTCGAGTCTGAATAAGATATTTCAAGTGATGCTGGTCTCAGGGACAAAATGCCTTTACATCACTTCCAGAGGATAATCCAAGTTGAGGTGTTAAATGTTCGAGTCTGAATAATATTTACTTACTGCGACTACAATCATGACAGGAATAGTAAATGTCCATATTAAGGCACCATCTGTTGACATCCAACAACTGAAAAGAGAAATTTAAAACGCATGTTTTAGTAAGACTTGGTGAAAGCAGAAGAGTTTTCTACCTATTTATTAGACTTACAAGTGCTTACTGCCATAGCCGTCTGTAGAGAGTCCAGCAGATATACCCACAACAATGGCAGGACATCCTGGAAAAAAGCAGCAACAACACAAAGTTAGTATTTAGGTATGTCTTTTTTTAATTTTTATTCTTTAGATATATTTTATTTTAATTCTTCATATTTGTTCAAATACATTAACCCGCGCTCATCTAGGGGGTCTACGCAATTAGGAATGTCAGTAAATGAGATGAAACTCATGATATATCATAACATGTCATGGAGTATTTATTACAAGGTATGTGCTCGAACAGTGAGTCTTGTGCCAAGTGCATCCATGTTGTGGCAAGCAAGGTAAATACACAGCTACAATAAGTAAATGATAGTTACAATAAATACATAGCTACAATGCGTAATGTAATTTATTGGGCGCAAAGGAGGGTCAAAAACTACTTACCCCACCCAAGGAAGTAGTAAAAGTTCATCCTTCCGATATCGACGTTTCTCTTTTCACTAAGTCTTCTATACATATGAACGCCTTCTACTAACATCCACGTGAAAACGGTAGAGAAGAAATAGTGAAGCAAGATTGCTATGATACGACACGCCATCTGAGGAGCCAGAAAAAAAGAAAGAAAATGAGTGATAAAAGAGTCGATAAATATCATAATAATAAATATAAATAAATATCAACTTGATTAATAATAAAAAAATAACTATTAAGACTTTTAAATTGATTTAAACACATTGCCTTAAAATTAAACACAACCTACTGTGTATGTAACCGTACTCAAGGGAAATAGAATGAGAATGCAAAATCACGACAGGCGCGTGTCCCCGGCAAAGACCCCTTACAAAATTGTGCCTTAAGTCATGTGCAACATTTGTCTACTCCAATCGCTGGTTGGAAAACAAACTGACCTCATCTTCGGTACGATTTATGCCAGCCAAAAACACGACCTCGGCAAGAACTATTGAGGCCACTAGATTCTTGTGAATGTCATTGGCGTTACTCTTCTTTAGTCCCCTATAAAGAACATAAACAATTATCAACGAAAGGTCAAAATCACAATTATATAACATACTAATATCCGAAGAAGCTCAATTTCGGTCCTCTATTTATTTGTATTCTTCGGTATTTTCGGCGTGACACAGACCAATGCCTTCGGAAACGGTAACCCCTCAATAAAGGCCAGGAGATCGTAGCACAGATTATTCAGAAAAAATTCGTTTGCTTGCAGAAAGAAGTAAACTGATACTCGCTAAAAGACACAACTGGAAGACAAAAGCATCTAAAACTGAAATAAAACCGCAAACGTACCTCAGGCACATGAAGGAGATAAAGGCAACCAATAGAATAGCAATACAAACAGCGATGCCAATGTAAGTAACGATACGCATAGCAAAAGCCACTTGTGGAGGGTACTGCGAAGGAAAAAAAAGACAGATAAGTTCAGTTAATTAAATCTTAAGAATAAGACTCTTCAGGGTTGATGATCTTCAAGAATCATCTAGACTAAACCAAGAGTGTGAGGGAGGGTTTCCACTTTCCTATCTAACCTGACTAATTCTGTCCCCCTTTGGGGAGGAAAAAAGAGGGCGCAATAAGAATTAGGAAGAAGCACTCCCCTTTCACCCTTGCCTAACCCGATCTATTTTCTGTCATAGTGGCTGGTAATATTACATTTTAATACCTCAAGATTAAGGTCTGAGAGTACAGCAAACGAAGTCATGTGATAACAGGCGCAGGTCGTGTGAGTCCAGTTAACAGCAACTCTTCTACAGCCATTGGTTGACCAGCCACCTCCTCTAGTGTTACTGTAACATCAATCCAAAACATGTTAAATTTCTGACAATCAGTTAGAGCCAACACAATATACTAAGGGTTCAAAGCATCTAAGCTTTTTGACCACTATGTAGACAAAGAATAACATTCACAAGGCTCCCGCGAGATATAATTTGGAATGACTTAGTGATTTATTGCGGCCTCTTTCTTCACCTATGATCCGTTACCTAAGTACTAAAAATCCACGCATTTACACCAGCACGGAGTCAAGGATATAGAAAACATTTCTATTAAATTCTCATACTCATTAATAATTCATGAGTAAACCAGCCAATCAATGGGCTATGTTTTGGGTCACATGATGTTACTTGAAACCTGGTAAAGTCCTGAGAAAGGACTGAATTAATTTTGTTCAAGTCCTTGGACTG
The DNA here is from genome assembly GCF_009602425.1 of Actinia tenebrosa. Next base: position 110,747 of record NW_022260213.1, read on the forward strand.
GATCAAAATTAATTCAGTTCAGGGACATATCTGTCCCTTAAGTCTTTCAATCCTAAACAAATAACGTCCCGAATTATCAATGAGTATGAGAAGTCATTTCAAAGCCTCCAAATCGGACTGGACGGGATTTCAAGTCCGCGCAATTAGTTCCAGTCTTCGGCGCGCGGACTTGAAATCCCGTCCAGTCCATTGTCGGCTTTGAAATATTACTTAAAATGTTATTAATGTACTTACGGCACTGAGTAATTCCAAAACACACAGATGTACTCAGAACGATTCACCTAAAAAATATAAATAGTGGCAACATCAAACACGCTGCAATAATGGTGAGTTGTGTTTGAAGAGAATATTTGGAATAGAAAATAAACCTATTGCACACAGTATAGCAACGGAGCGGCTGATTCAGAAATTGACTAAAAATATTCATCTTTTTAAATCCAAGGGAATTCTTTTAAAGTAAAACGTTTTTTCACTAATACAAGACGAAAACTCGATCTCCACTGCAGTTCTTGAGAAAGTGGTTGCTGACTTACGTGTCGGTTTAAGAAAGTTATCTTTATTGGATCCACCAACTGCACATCTTCCATGCCTGGCATTCTGACGGATACTACATCTGAGTTCACTTCCACATTGTATTTACTGTCGCTGAAGGGAATGATTGGGTATTAGATGGTTTAGTAGCTATAAGACGGATATGCTTTGTACACAATGATGAATGTAAAGAGATATGTATTCGCATCACCAAAATCATCATCACCATCACCATCATCATGCCCATCTTCATCAACACCACCACCACCACCATCATCGTCATCCTCCGCATCATCATTATCATCATCATCATCCACATCGTGACAATTATCATCATTATTATCATTATCATCACCATCTTCCTCCTCGTCATCATCATTATCTACTTCGTGAACATTATCATCATTATCTACTTCGTGAACATTATCATCATCATTATCATCCTCCTCCTCCTCCTCATTATTCACTTCGTGAAAATTATCATCATCATTATTATTATCATCATCATCATCATCAGTTTCACCATCTGCATCACTACCACCATCATCACTATCATATAATATTCACTATAATCACCATCACCATTATCTAAATCATCATCATCAACATTACCACTATCACCATCACCAGCAAGAAAGCAAAATGTCTTACCTGATTTTAGCATCAAAGGACTTCGGCAAAAGGTCCCCAATGTTACGAATGACCATGTAACCAACAGCAGCATTTCGTTCCAATACTAAAAACATAGTAAAAACCAGGTTTCGATGAATAATAACAAATAAAAAAATATCAACGTAACAACAGTGCCAAAGCAGTTGAGCCCTTATRAAGAGGGGTACATATTCCGCAATCCACTGCTATTACAAAATGCGACCATTTTTATTATCTCTGATGTATAGCTATAATGTAGTTACGTCAAAATCATTTTCCTAATTATAAACTGTAGACCTTTTTCTCAGGGGTGAGCGCGCTTATCTAGATGTAAGAAAACATTTTCAAGTCACGAAGCAAGAAAGGAGCGGGTCTCTTCAAATGAAAATAAGCTAAAAAATTGTTTTAAAAATAATTTTCAATCAAAGTGTTTCGAAAGTAAGTTTTTCGTTCAAAAGAAACGAATATCGTTGTTGATTTTGTGGTCCATCAAGTTGAATGCCTATACAACCTTTAGAAAGCGTTTTTACAACCATTGTCTCACTAAGATTACAAGTCAATGAAAAAGAGTTTCCTATTTTGGCATTGACTGTTATTTGTTAGTATGTACAAGGGAAGCAATGCTATAGATAGAAATGACAGTTAGTAGTCTATCAAGAGACATTTACGGGTTTTACCTTTATGTCCTGGTGCTGTAAAGAGAGTACTTGGCAACATGACTCTGGTACTAACAATCGACCAATCTTTAGAGTAAGCTGCGAAGGTAGTTTGACTGGGTGGAAACAACGTGGTTTCAAAATTCTTTATCATGACTGGATCCAGCTCCATCACTGCAATAACAAAGCAGTCAAAAATTGAAAGATCTGGTGAGATCTTGTATTAATCAAATCTAAAAAATAGCCTTCAGTGATGGGCAAATACTACCACATGCTCAATCATCGATTACTGAAGGTGACAATCAGGTGAACAAGATACTTACATATGTTAGGCGTAAGTACTGTGTAAGGAGGTATTATACTGCCTGTGCTTCGTCTGTAGCGGCCTCTTTTTAGGTGTGCTAGGTTATTAGCAAGCGTACCACTGAAGTTCTCCATCTTAAGCATCAAGTCAGCTGTGCCTGCAGAATTCTAATCAGAAAAGAATGATAAATGAGTACACTGGCTTGAAGCAGCACAAAAATATTAAAAACAACGATAAATAGAATGAATAGAATAAATAAAAAACTGAATCATTTTACGGAACAACTTGTCACACTCGCGTGTGGAGCGAACCTCAACGGAAGAGCCCTTTATTACGAGAAGTGATGGTTGTAAAAGATGTAAAATTAAAAAATAAAATAAATAAAAACCTTAAAAACCCTTTTGCTTTGTTCTTTTTGCTATTGATCACTGGGGGAAATTTAGGTGAAACGCCAATAAACCGTAATCAAACATCTCAGCTGTACATTTTTAATAATGAGAATATTAATATAAAATGAAGAAAAAGCTTGATCTTTTTACGGGATAAAGTTATTACGGTATAAGTTTTGGTGTTTGAAAGCCTAGTTTCTTCATCTAATATAAGGAACAGTTCGTTGACTGTCTCATCTTCCTACTAGACTCAAGGGCTTCAAATGCCGTTTTTCATACAAGAGAGCATGTACATCAATGTAATGATAATAACATGTTGTTTCTACTTATTTTAATATACTAAGCCGGTTCTCATAGGATCCCTTACGAATCAATTAATCTTCACAAAATTACTGATTAATTTTCTTCCCTCGCTCTCAAACATCTGCTACATATCATATGCTCCAGAAAGAAATGTAATCGTTGATGCTGAGAAAAGCAATGGCTCTCTCTTGTTCGAGCGATATGGAAATCGAAATCCTATATTCTACCAGAATCTTTGGTGTTATCGTTTGCACCACTTCAGCCATTCCGATCATATTGCTAAACGCTTTGGTCCTTATTGCCGTATGGAAAACCCCTGCCCTTCACAAACCATCACAAATCCTCCTGGCAAACCTTGCCTTGACAGATCTTTTGGTTGGTGTTTTTGCATGCCCTTACATGGCATATCTCCCCCTTGCCATCATCAACAAATGGTATACATTCTTTTGCTATTTCTTCAAGATTTTTTTAGGTCTCATTTACATCCTCGCTGGAATGAGTCTTTACACTTTAGATATTATTAGTATTGACCGATTTCTGGCTGTCAAGCTCAAGTTAACCTATGGAACAGTTGTCACCAACAAACGTCTCATCATTGCTTTATCGTTTGGTTGGCTCGTCAGTGCCATTTTATACGTTTTCGCTATTCTGTTTTTTGAAACCATTCCATGGAGTGTAGTATCATTATTTCTTGCCGTGTATATTGCTGTGTTTCTATGCACGACCACAATATTTTACTCAATGGCCTTTTACCAGTTAAAGAAATTGTCTTCACAAGTGTCTACAAGCGACCCCAACGACCCTGGTCCCAATGCAACGCCAACCTTTGATGTCAACAAATATCGACGATCTTTGCACACCATGATTGTTGTTCTTCTCGCACTCTTTATTTTCTTTTTGCCACATTGTTGTACTGCAGCTATACGAAGTGCTTTCCCAAGTTAGATTATTAAACAATTGAGTATTCTTACAGGACTTTTTTCGGTCTTTAATTCTTGTGTTAATCCCCTTCTATACTTATGGCGAATGAAAGACCTTAGACAAGCTGTTAAAACTACAGTAAGAGGATTTTTGAGACTTTAGTCTTAATAGGCAGCTTGACGGCTGTTATCTACAACTTAATAAGGAACATCCAGTGATTAACCACACCGCGGATATCATCATCATCTGCACTGACAAATCCTGTAAAAAATATATCTACAGCTGAGAGTATGTCGTCCACATATGTTTAGGTGCATTCTATCTAGCGTGATAGTAATCAATCAATCAGTCAATCAATCAATACTTTAGTTGCTTAATCAAATATAAATAAACTATTACTACTAAATATATCGGCAGCCTAAGCCCGATTTGGACCTGCTGGAAATACTAAGAGTTAAAAATAAATATCTAGTAATAAAAAACTAATCTAAATAATATAATCTAAGAATTTAAACCTTACAAATACGAATAAGAATAAATAAATAACTAAAAAATAAAATTTATTATGATAAATAAATAATAGATAGTAAATAACATCCTAATAAGATTTTAACTACAAACTCGTTTCTTCGTTGCCAGATTGACAAATAGATTAAGAATAACGAAATGATTGAAAATAATGTATTTAGTCGTTTAAGCGCCCCCCCCCCCCCCCCTAATAAACGCCGCCCAACAGGATAAAACAAGAGCGAGTGCTTCCTGTATTTCTATGTGATTCAGCTTTTCAAATGTAACGTTGTCTTCAATCGTTTCTTTTAAAGTAGCGTTCACGTATATTTGCCGTTTTGATAGGAGAAAATGAATAGCAATCAAGATCTTATGGAAAATTTAACGCAGTTGTTCTGGTTTTTCATGCGATACCATCTCGTATTCGTTATGTCAATCAGCGCGCGCATTTACGATAATCTATAACCGTGATTGGATGATTTATATGATCAATCTACTGCTTACACGGCCCAGTGGGAAAAAAGTTTCGAAACCTTTGTAGCGATTTCAGTCTACGCATCATTCCCCATTAAAATGTTCTGATTGAATTTGTAGTTGTTGACGTCATACCTCGTGCCATGATGGATGACTTAAAGTGCTTATAACCCTTTAAACAATATTTTCAGAATCGATTCTTTAAAATTACATAGTGAATAGTTGAGTGTGAAAATATTTCGTCATTTGAGGGTGGGGTCTTTAAGATACAAAGGTTTATATTCCCAAAATGTTAATGACTATGACGTACCATAAGGCATCATTTATTAATATACAGCACTGCTCTCGTTCTGGAATACAGTATTTTAAAAGCATCACCCTTTTACTTGTGACATACAAAGGTTCCTGCAAATTTGTTATCAAAAAATGCCCAGCGTTCAATATTAAAAGTTACCACAAAATAACTCAATTCCTTTATGTTACGTCATAGTCATTAACATATTGGATATAAAAATCTTAATAACTTAAATACCCCCATTCACACCAAGGCTTAAACATGTTTAAAAGTGGTTTAACTAAACAGGTTTGGAAAACTATCTACGAACCCTGCGCAATAGTTGGTGAAATAATGCATGTAAACTATTCTTTGTCTTGCTCTGACAATATTTTAGAAAGTTTCATTATTTTGTAGGTTTCTAGTTTCTCAATTTTTTCCTAATGAAAACATAGTTTAACTAAACACGTTTAGGCGTGAATGGGGTAAAAGACTCGACACTCAAGTGTTCTATTCACTATTCACTACCTAAAGATTAATCCCGAAATTATTGTGTAAAGGCTCAAAAGCACTTTAAATAACGGATTTCTTTTTCCCTGCTGTCAACCAACATGGCGGGCATGCATTTTGTACTTTTATTCTCATGGGAAAGGATGCAACCTGCCACCCATCCGGTTTCAAAGCAAACTTTTTTTGATCCCTTATACGGGTTATTCATAAACAAGTAAAAACTAGCGAAAGAAACCGACGTTTGTACTATTTTTACATACATTTAAGAAGCGTTGTTAAAAGAATACTTTGGCACGGACGGAGTTATGGTTATTGCTCTAAGGAATAATTTAGCATAGACGTGACTCGTACAAAGACTGTTCACACTGAAAAATTAATCAGACTAAAATATGAGTTTTTTATGCGAGGCATTGTCGCGGACGGAGTTATGGCTATTGATCTAAAAAAATAACTTAGTATAGA
>NW_022260213.1:121357-168742 GCF_009602425.1 Actinia tenebrosa
GGGGGGGAAATGTTGCGAAAGAATATTTGTATAAGAAATTCAATCAATTGAAGGACTGACTTAAAGCAATTATATCTTCGCATTGTTCGCATCATAATGAAAATAAATGAAATAATTAAAAACACTTAAAAGTGAAGGTAGAACAAAGAAAACAAATTTGAAACATTGAAAGAGATAGCAGATGGCGATCCGCAGATGAAGAACAAGGGGATAAAAGTTAAGATCCGAAGGTAGAGAAAATGTCGGTCTCTTGTAACACAAGCCAAGAATTTCTCGCAGTGTCTTCAGCACGGGTTTATCTCGCCGTGGCTAACGTAATATTGGCAGTACCAATAGTTCTGCTTAACCTCTCGGTACTTGTAGCTATCTGGAAGACGCCTGCGCTGCACAAACCATCGCAACTCCTCCTCGCCAACCTTGCCCTGACGGATTTCTTGATTGGAATGGTTTATTGCCCTTTAGCAGCAATTTCAATTGCTGTGGCCGAGAGATGGGAGAATGTCTACTGCATTAGTCGAACGCTAGCACTATCTTTCTCCTTCTGCTTTGGTGGAGTGAACTTACTAACTTTAGTATACATCAGCATCGACCGCTTTCTCGCTATTAGGATTAAGTTTACGTATCGCAGCGTTGTTACAAACAAGCGTGTTATCCACATCTTGTTGGGCGGTTGGATTTACAACATCATGGCGGAGATTTCCATGAAGGTGTTCTTCGTTGAGACACCGAGAGAAATTTTCTTTCAACTTTCATCTTTGTACATAATTGCTCTTCTTGCAGCAGTGACTATATTCTATTCTATGTCATATTATCACTTGAAGAAAATGACCACTCAAGTATCGACAGGATCTCGTGACGAGCAGCTTCCCAACGGTGCTAGAAGTTTTAACGTCTCTAAGTACACAAGAAGTTTTCATACGATGATAATAGTTCTCTTAGCCGTCATTTTTTGCTATGTGCCTCATTCCATCTTCTTAACGATAGAAAACTTTCGAATTAAGATTCTTTCGAATTATGTTTCCCGCGTCAACGAATCGTTTACGATCATTCGTTCTATTCTCATCCCGTTGTTGTATTTATGGCGAATGAAAGAGCTGAGACTAGCAGCCATGGCTTGGGCTAAAAAAATTATAAGAATATGAGACTACAAATTGTAAATTGTATGCTTAATTTAACTGATTTGCTGTACTTTTGGGAAATAAACTATGGATTTTCCATATAGACTGTTTCCGCTATAGGCACTGCAATTCGATTTAACATTTTCAAGGTATTTTTTCGTTCTGTCCTTCATTCATTCAGTCATTCCTTCCGCTATCATTCACTGCTTTATCATGTATTCATTCTATCTTCTTTCTTTCTTTCCTCCTATCTTTTATTCATGTTTTCTTTTCTTTTCGAGTTCTCCTTTAGAAATTCCTCTCTACGAAAAATTGTAAGATGAATATAAAATATTAGAGAGACAAAGAAGTATGGTAACATCTATTGAAATGGCTGAAAATACTGAAAAAGTTGGATGCACTCATGAACAATTAAAAATTTTTTGAAGTATTTTCAAGCTCCCTTGTAAACCCAAAAAAGTACCTATATCTCTAATACTCTTTAAAGCATTATAATGATGACTTAGGCTTGTGCAAGACAGACCGCCTTCGTACTACCTTTGTACTACAAAGAGGTTCATCCTCGGCTCGTGAAGTATGGCGTCAGTATCATAATTTACGAGTGGTCTGATCTTCTACGAATTGCGAGAATTTCGGATGTTTCAGATGACTTTCTTCTCGGTCATGGAAGTGCCAACATTTTTCTCAACTTGCTTGTCCTGATGAGCATCTGGAAAACCTCTGCTCTTCATAAGCCATCTAAACGTTTTCTTTCCAGTTAGGCCTCAACAGATCTTCTGTACGGAGCAATCGTTATTCTGTTTTGCTGGTGTGTCTCAGTATACCTTGGCGGTAATCAGTGTGGATCGCTTCCTTGCTATTAAAATCAGATTTTCTTATCGATACAATGAGACGTGTTGTAGCTGTTCTTCTTGTTGGATGGCTAGGAGATTCATTAATAATGGGAGCTTCGTATCGATCGTTCTCGAACACAGAAATACGAAACTCCAGAAATAAAACAATCACAGGCATCAGTATCCTTCTTGCGCTAATAACATAATGTTGTTCCTTAGCATTTTACTTCCTTCACAAAATTACTCTGAACTGAAATCTATGAATACTGAAAACCAGGTTAACAAATCGATCTTTGATGTGTATGGATATCGTACGACCCTGAAGACTATGATTCTTATTCTGGGCAAGGTTGTACGAAGCCTGGATGGCGCTATTCAACGGATAAATCTTATCCAGTGGATAAATTTAYTGGATAACAGCATCGACTTATCCACTAGATAAGGATTTATCCGCCGGATAGCGCTATCCAGGCTTCGTACAACTGGGCCCTGGTGGTGGCGATTTTCTTTCATCTACCATATCCGTGATTTTTAATGATAGAAATATACGTTGTTGATAAACAAATTAGTGAAATTCTGATTCTTATCAGTGAAATACTACTGTAGACGAATGTAAAATCATTAATACAATGGAATGACTGAACTAAAGCTAATGTCAAAGCTACATTAAATGGAATCTTTGTAAGATAATGGAAATTGAAGAAGATTCATACGCTTTCAAAGGGTGCATGGTAGGACTCTTTACTTCGAGCATGATGTTTTCGTTAAGAAAGATCGAAAAAATATTATAACTGATAATTAATTTAAGTTATGAGTGGATGTCAGAATTCGATGGCTATTTTTGACTCGATACATAGATAAGTAAACTCAAAATCTTTTATGCACGATGTGTAAATAAGGACACTTGAGCACTTTAATACTCATTAGTGGCTTTGAAGCTAAACAAGATGAAGATCGGAAGTCCCCTTCGAAGGTGGCCATTACTTCTAGGTGGAAGATTGATATTTTAAAAAAAGATCACTTACTCGTTGTACGACATTCCAAACTTCTGCGTTGTCAGAATTAAACAACATGCTCGCAGCCTGGAATAAAATCTGCAACCAAAAACATTGTGTTGCTTGTGTTACTCATGTATCGTAATTATTGAATAAAATCCATAACTATTTATTACTGTTATTGTTATTGTTATCAACATCATCATCATGAATAATCATCTCAGATCATTTATCGATCATCATCATCGTCATCATCGAAATCCTCGTCAATGAACATGCATAATTATCATCATGAACCATCATCATCATCATCATCATGAACCATCATCATCATAATCATCATGAACCATCATCATCATAACCATCATGAACCATCAGCATCATCATCATCATGAACCATCATCATCATAATCATCATGAACCATCATCATCATAACCATCATGAACCATCAGCATCATAATCATCATGAACCATCATCATCATCATCATGAACCATCAGCATCATAATCATCATGAACCATCATCATCATCATCATCATCATCATGAACCATCATCATCATCATCATCATGAACCATCAGCATCATGAACCATCATCATCATGAACCATCATCATCATCATCATCGTCACGAACCATCAGCATCATCATCATCATGAACCATCATCATCATGAACCATCAGCATCATCATCATCATGAACCATCATCATCATCATCATCATTGGTCACATATATCACTATTTCTTACCTGGGCGAACTGGTGGTTTTTCGCTGAGACAAGAGTGCTCGCGTTCTGTTGACTTTCATAGTTGAACAGCACAGTGATGGTCCTCAGAGCGATTTCTATATCTTTAGGGTACAATCGCGTGGCTAGAATGATCGAAAGGTCTAGATCACGGACAAGTTCCATTGCTATTTCTGGTGACCATAAAAGCTCTTTCTTATCGAGATTTTTAAGCTGCAAAAAAATATATATTTCAAAATAATAATAAGCATGTGCGCGAATAATAAACGGATAGTGCAGTTTTCGTATGACTGTGAAAAATTCACGGCACGAACACGGCCATGACACGGCAAGGGATACGCCAGACCAATCACATTGCACGAGAACTTACTCTCCATCCAATCAAATACCCGGAACTCGGCATAAATACGGGGCGGACAAGGTCACGCCAAGGTCACGGCAATGCCAGACCAATCACATTGCGCATGAAAAAAATCAGCCAATTAAAATTCTAGAAAGCATCACGGTCACGGCACCTCACGCTTACGGCACTGAGCTTTTCACAGTCATACAAAAAATGCACTAATAAACGAACAATAAACGCACAAGACTTGACTGAAAGTTAAGTTAATACTTACCGTTCGCCGTAGATTGAGGAAGGAGTTTGATACGCAATCCATTAGGTTGGTTTTTCCCCATCCTTTGTCTTGGTCACAGTATCGAGTAGCAGTGCCTGCAAATATTTTAACAAAGGACCGCAGTTAGTTGCTACATAAAGATTGACACAAAGAGAAAATACTAGAGAGACCTAAGAGTCATTTACAGTAGAGTTATAGGATATGGTGATGTTACTGCTAGGGCTAAGTCTTCTGGAAAAATGATTTGTGCCTGGCATCAGAGTAACTTAGGCGAAAAGCACTGGAAAGACCTAAAAGTAGTTTGGATAAGGAAATGGTAACCGTACTATTAGGGCTAAATATTTTGTTCTTGGTGTCTTTTAAAGAAACAACTGAAAATAAAGACTTGTGCCTAGGACTAGGGACACCTTACCTGCGATTATACTGCTTCATCCTATTCTAAGAAGATAAGGACCCCGGGCAACATCAGTCCCTTAAGTCTACTCTCAAATCTCTGTCACGGCTGTTACAGCTGTCGTTAGGATTATTCAAGTTTAGATGTCTTAACAAAAATTCTGTTGCTTACCTGAAGCACCGAAAGGACATTTTTGCCTTGCTAACATGTTAAAGGTGCCTCTCTTCCACCACATATCTTCAGACATTGATCGTGGACACGATGTGTTGATAACTAATGAGAAATGTAGAAATAATTGATTTGATAAAATAAAAGAGGATAATGTAGAGAGTATAAATACGAAAGTAATAGAAAGTAATTGTTGAAGAAATAGAAAACGCGCGCGTGCTGTGTGCAGTTATAAAGCACGCGGGGGTTGGCAGAACACGAGAAAAGTTTTAGGAGAAGCACGGCAGGTAGCGTATTTTTATAAAATACAAATTACAATAACCGTTATTTTAGATAGGAATGACGCAACTGAAAGTGCGTGCGCGTGCTGTGTGCTCTCATAAAGAACGCGCTCACAACCAATCAGAACGCGAGATTTATAACAGTTATTTAATAAAAGCTAATAGTATTGGTGATGATGGCAAATACGATGGTAATAATGGTGATAGTGATGACAGTGGTGATGGCGTGATGGCGTTGGTGCTGATGATGAATGATGATAATAAGGAAGCATAATTAATGTGGGTGATAATGATTATGATGTCATAAAAAGGATTTCCTTTGATGGTGAAGATCATGGTAATGAAGAACCATTGACCACTTGCATTGAATTCCTAGAGGAATTGTTCTGGGGGACAAAACAATAGTCCGCCTTTTTTTATCCAAAAAAAATCCAATGTTTTGTCCGCCAGAACAATTCCTCTAGGGACTCAGTGCAAGGGGGCACCACCACGTGACGACAGCCATGTTTGATGACAGAACAATACGATCGTTTTACATGAGAAATAATTCCATTGACGGGTTGCAATCATTCCCAAGAGAGTTAAAAGACAAAAGCATGGCGGCCATTGTGGTACCGTTAACAATGGATGCTAATGAGGAATCTTTTGTTAAATGGTACCAACATGGCCGCGATGACGTAACGTGCAATCGAAGAATTCCAGAAAGTAAAGCTACTAAATTTGGGATTCTATTGTTCTGCCATCAGTGATCGCCGCCGGCAAGTGGTAGTGCAAAACCACTATCAATCACACCTTGACGAGAATAATAGTCTTACTTACCTACGCAGCCCTTGTATTTTGTGACTTCACTTTGCTTGTCTTCACACAGGTCACAGCGTCTTCCAATAACCTTAGCACCCGTGGTAGTACCTTTGAGGCAAGGGCACTGACCCCAACGAACATTACACTGCTGGCTCAAGCTACCAATAGATTCGCAGTTACATTTGTAACACTGATTACTCAAGCCAATACCTTCCACTTTACGGTAATGGTTGGGCTGTGGAAAACAAGCATTTTGTATTATTTACTATATGGTGAATGACATACACGATATACCTATTTCCCCGCATATTTTACGATCGTACAAGCAAAGTTACATGGGGCAATTTTTTTGCCATATCCCAACAATGAATTTCAAAGTTGACTTTATGACAATATTTGCAAAAAGTTCTGTTGACCATGTTTCGTAAAAATATTTTTTCTTATTTGTATTTTAAATCAACGCAAATAAACAGTTGTTGGCAAACGTGTTTTGCCTTGGCACCAAATGATATTTTTACTTTATTACACATTTAGGTTCGATATCAGAGTGATAAAGCCGTGAAAAACCATATCAGTGAAGTGATACGATACCACTTCACGGTAAACTGTACGTTTTGTTATTGTACCCTAAATGTGTAATAAAACAACTTGTTAAGAGCTTGATATCTTTTTTCATTCACTCGTTTTTCATATCATATCACTCGCTCACTCATTCGAAGACTCGCTCACTCATTCGAAGACTCGCTCGTTTGCGATATGACATGGAAACTCGCGAATAAAACGATATCAAGCTCTTAACGTATGATAATCTCTATATCCAAGCCCATCCCAGCTTTGTATCATCTTTGGTTAATTAAAGTCAACGAAAACATTTTATGAAAGCCGAACTGACGGCATACGCTTTTTTCTATTGAAAATAAGAAATTTAAAAAATCTCGTGCGCAAAAAAAAAAAAAAAAAAAAGACAAAAATAAAACAACAAAAACAACATTGCTGACTTACATTGCAGTAGCATTCCCCAGTAGTCTTGTTGCACACAGGGTTGAAGTTTCTTCCTACTGGACAGTTACAYGGTCCACAAAGACCAATACTTGAAGTACCAAAGAACTTGTCCCGACATGGCGTTTCCATTCGTGTCTCACAATATTCACCTGTATTCGATAAAACCCCGTCAAACAAATGTTGAGTGTTGTATGTCGTAAAAAATAGTCTGTGGTAAAAGTGCGTGTCGAGGGAACCTCACGGAAGTGCCCCGTATGAGGAGTGATGTTTGTAAAAAGTGAGTAATGATATAATTGAATCATAAGGGTGGGGAATTACTGCAGATTTTCTGACAGTGGTTGCATAGAGTGCCTCTTCTTTCGCAAAACTGCAACTCTCCCAGCAAGCAACTCTACTTATATACGACCCCAAGTCCGGGGATCAAACCCTTCACATTATGGTCCGCAGAAATAAGCGCTCTCACTGCTTGCACATGTGACACATATCCTGCTACTAGCTTTTTTACACTATATACGGTTTATGACATATCCTTACCAGTATATTCCCTTGGACATAAACATTTGAATCCTTTAGCAGATGACTTGTCTTTCACACATGTGCCGTATTGACATGGTTTGAAGCTACACACATTTTTGCACTGTTTACCCACATAGCCTGGCTTACACAGACACTTGTAATTGTCCCATCCTTCCACACATGTACTTTCCCCTGAACAAGGACTTGATTGACAATGAGAGGGCAATTTACAGCCATCATACACGTTGCGCTTCTTAGCACCATTGAAGTCTAGTTGTGAGCCATCAACGAATATACCTGCGAGATAATGGAAAACGTATATTATCGGCCGAATAATCTTTTGAAACGATTGGTAATAAGAGCTAGGAAGAAGAGAAAGGGTCAGAGGAAAAAAAGAGGAAATAAAGGAATAAAGAAAAGGAGGAGCAGAAAACTGGAAGAAAAAGAAGTAGAAGGAAGAAGGAAATGAAGGATGGTGGGTGGGTGCGTGGGTGGGTACGTGGGTGCGTGGCTGGGTGGGTGGGTGGGTGGATGGATGGATGGATGGATGGATGGGTGGACGGACGGACAGACGGACGGATGGATGGATGGATGGAAGGAAGGAAGGAAGGAAGGAGGATAGAGGAAGCAAAGAAAGGGAGTGACAGGAAATGAGGTCGTAGTAAAAATAAAACGATAAGCTAAGCTAACCTGTTATGCAGCCTGTAAATGGTTTACTGATGTTCGACTGTGAGACATTTTTGGCCTGTTTTGCTCCAATCAGTATCTGTGAAGTAAACTCCAATTGAATCCCACTGCTTTTGGATGATGCTTCGTACATATAATCGGCGGTCAGCTTGACAAGACCTGGTAACCATGTGATTTGCACGTGATGCCACGCCCCATCGTCTACTATCAGTTCAGGCATTGTTATGGTTAATTTTTTGTCGTACTGATATGTGAGTTTGCCTCCAGAAATCTATAAGAGGAAAAGATTCCAGTCTTTGTATTACATGAAAATAACGAAAAAACCGCAATAACAACCAGTTACCATCATCACACCTCGAGAGAGAAATTACAACATAAATGTATCGATCTGGGCTGGTCGAAGTCAGGGCACGGTTAACTTACAGATCGAACCCTGAAACAACCACTTGGAAGTTCAATGTCACAGCACGGCTAACTCACAGATCGAACCCTGAAGCGACCTCTGGGATGATCAAAGTCAGGGTATGGCTAACTCACAGATCGAACCCTGAAGCGACCTCTGGGATGATCAAAGTCAGGGTATGGCTAACTCACAGGTCGAACCCTGAAACAACCTCTGGGATGATCAAAGTCAGGGCATGGCTAACTCACAGATCGAACCCTGAAACAACCTCTGGAATGATCAATGTCAGGGCACGGCTAACTCACAGATCAAACCCTGAAACAACCTCTGGGATGATCAATGTCAAGGCACGGCTAACACACAGACCGAACCCTGAAACAACCTCTGGAATGATCATTCAGGACACAGTTAAAACACAGAGCACAGATCGAATTGGAATTTCAGAGCGTGTTGGGTTAACGACGGAGGAAAACCAGAGTAACCGGTAAAAAATCCTTGAATCGAGCAACTCCCAACAAACTTTAATCACAGGCGATGCTGAGTCCACGTAGTGAACCTGAAACCCCAGAGATGAGAGGTAATGGTACTACCGATTCACCGCCCATGGTTGCTAAATGCATCTCGTATTACAAACTGTAAATCTCATGTCAAACACCGAATTTCGCATGAGCCGAACCTAATGACCTCAAAGTAGACCGCCTTGTTATCCATTGTTTCAATTAGGTTCGGTTCATGTGAAGTTCGACGTTTGACCTGAGCCTATGGTATAATTTAGGTCAAGTATAGAACACCTTAATCCAAAGGTTTACCTTAAGGATTCCACTGCTTGTTCTATAGCGGGTCTCGATTAGAAAACCACGTGCTTTTCTGGTTCTGAAGTAAAGGGACTGTTTCCATGGCAACTTAATGGCGGATGTTCTAAAGTCTTTGACAACAAGACTATCGCCAGTGAATCGCATCTTGTTCTTTAAAACTAGAAGAATAGAGACATTTCTATTTGATTTGGGATCGTATAAAGTCATTATTATAAAAACCATGATCTGGGTACAGAAAAACATGCGCATCTTTAATCTATACTATTGACGCAGGGAATTATTCCCTAAGTCATAAGTAAGCGCGCTTTGAGTGGATAAACTGAACTAAAACAGTGAGAAACATCTTTAATGTTAAAGATGTGTATTACGCTTCTTCAGTCAAGCAAATGTTTCTCGGAAAAAAAATGGGTTCTCGGATTTTTTTTCCGAAAAAAACTAGCTTTAAGTGTCGTAATTCGCATCTTTTATTAAATACCCATGCATAGCCAGAAAACGCATAACATGGTCACACAACATAGCCACGTATCACATAACATAGCCACATGCATAACATAGCCGTAGTACTTAGTACGCGCGCTTTGAAAGGTCAAACGGAAAGAAAACAAGTCAGACTACTGGAACTTTCTCCCTTGACCGAAAATCAAAAAACTATAATAATAATACGACTAGTTTTCTTTGTTCGGCTCTTCCATGTTTATCGTAATAATGCATACAACTACTCATTACTGACCTATCTCGCAGTTTTTACCACCATAGTCTTCAGGACACTTGCAGAAATAAGTACCTAGCGTATTAGTGCAGTTGCCACGTTTACATGGGGAGTTGCTACAGAAATCCTTCTTTGCAGCACAGTCGGCTTTGCTGCCATTTGCGAACTGAGGCTCGGCGAGGTCCAGTAAATGATAGTCAATATAAAGTTCCCTAAGGCAGCCTGTGTAATACTTGTTGGCGATTGGGTATTGGGAGAATGCAGGTGAGAGCCCCCCTAGCAATAAGGGCCCTGTCAGGTCGAAGAACCTGTATAAGGAATAAAGAAAATTTATGAAATGAAATTATTTATGACAACCATTTACATTAAATGTGTTAACCACATTTTACTCAGTGAATTTTTAGTTTCATTTTCGGTCGTTATTAGTTTTTTTTAGGTTCTGTGACCTGCACTAATGGCACGTGTCATGTGACATTGGAAAAGTAACGAATAATATAAGAATCTTTTGGTATGTGTCACGTGACATTCGAAGAGTATATGAATAATATAAGAAATTTTTGGTGTGTCACGTGACATTCGAAAAGTATATAATATAAGAATCCTTTGGTATGTGTCACGTGACAATGGAAAAGTAATTTATAATATAAGGATCTTTTGGTATGTGTCACGAGACATTGGGCATTTTTTGGTATCACCTCTTGCTATCCCTCCCCCCCCCCCCCCCCCCCCCCCCCCAATTATCATATCTAATGGTCCGTCCCTAAAAATCCTTTATTCTATCCATGCGCCGACGAAGAAACTTTACCTTGACGTCTTTTTGATGTCGAGTCGTTTTGCTGCAGCGCAACTGTACGAGCCCTCTTGGTTACCAAACTGAACAGCTATACCCAACTCACAGTCATCCAAGATAACAATACTAGTCTGAGAATTAAAAAAAAAACAGGATAAAATAGGTCACTCAAGAGTATAGAAATGTCTGAATTTATTTGCTGTGTAAAACTTAATCAAAACATTATGACTGAAGACATTTAGCCCAGTGTCTTTAAAGTTTTCGGCAACGATTTTATTTGAAAAGCTGGAATTATTTATTCGCTGTTTTCGTTACTAACTCGATTTTCTTATCGCATTTTTGCAATCGTTACTGCGGGGGTTGACTAGTTGTCATAACATATTCGCTCCACTAAGTCTATCGCTGTTGCTATTATCATCTTTCAAACTGCTCAGGAGAAAAATGAACTTGATAAACGAAGAACCTATTCAGACAAATCAAATGACAAATAAACTTCCTAAAACCACAAATTACAGACAGCAAATTCAACTGACCTCTAGTGTCTATTTTGTTAGCAGCAATTTGTTTGCCTTTTTGTCAACTTATTTATGTTTCTAGAAATTTCCATCTTATACGATAGAACATGTTCGGGATTTTTGAGTGCGAGGGTGAAAAAACAAATAAACTATGTTCTGATAAAATACGCTTATCTTGTGGCATGATGAAAGGGTTTCTAAACTTATCTCGTTAATTAAAAAAATAAAACAAAAAACACATAAATTCCTTAATGAGAAAAGTAAACAAAGCTAATCGAAGCCACATGTGAAGAGTGTCAGTGAAATATTAAAATGGAAAGTTGTCCAATATAGTCAGAAGCGTTTCCGCAATTTCTCGGTGTCCCATAAATATCTCACTTTAGAGTTGACACGCTAGGGTCAGAACGTATCTCGGTAGCGCGAATGTTAGATATTTAATACGCCATTAGCGTTTGACCCTATCATGCAACTATCGTGGATTTACTGATAGCCCGGAGAATTGTCAGTCCTATATGTGCATTTAGTGTGCCTAGAAATCATATAGCTGGTCAATTAAACCAMCAAAAGAAAGCGGAGCAGAATAAATAGGAAGCCAATAACGTAGAATCCGAAAGTTCTGGAATAAATATACCTGCTTAAAATAAAGAATTTTTATCGAAAGTAAAATCCTATGAATAACTCTCCCAAGTAGGTATATCGAGCTATTGATGAAGGTTATCAGTAAAGATGTGTTTTGAGAGAGTTTTGAGAGCAATGTTCACTATATCTAACAAGATCTATGAAGAACAAAGCCAGCGGCCCTTGTATCGCTCATTCCCCGAATACCATGATATCTGTAGCTTCGCGAATCGAAGATTTGCGTAAATACCATATTGATCTTTTGCGCCATGAATACACTAAAAGCGGCGAAAGAAGTTGATCTAAAATCAAGTTTACTCATGGTAGATAATGTTCAACTGAGACATCATGGCGTTCTTGTAAAACCACTCACTCATCATTCTGGCATACTGAGGCTTGTGCAATTCCTTGTTTTTATCCCGTTTTTATTTTGAATTCGAGAGAGCTACAAATGGAAAAAATCTATCGTTCCATCCGGGGAAAAAAGCCCATACGAAAACAAGTCCGCAGTATAGGTATCGAGACGCAAAAGGGGAACGAAAAAATAGATGCTGCCTGCCTTAAGACCCAGCTGCTGTACAGAGTAGCAGTACCCACCCTCTCCCCCCTATCCCCTCAAACCCCAATAATACGTATTTAAAAAGACTGTTTTGAAAGAAGACATGACTGATATGAGGAAATCCCTGAGATATTCAAGGAATCTAAAAAACCTACGATATCCGCAGATATAAAGATATCAAAACAGCCAGGTTCAAGATGGTTGTGTCTAGTCGAGCAATAAGCGTCATCAAGAGCAAATGATTAAGACATCTCAATCTCTGATCAATATGGCCGCTTTATACAAGATAAATATATAAACAACAAGTTGCGCACGTTAATTGACAGAATGAATCTAGATTGGTGATCAGACACGCCGACTGACAGCGACTGACGTATAATCCAACAAAAATAAACGAACGAAATTCGCCGTTTGTTGACACAGTCACCTTTGATCATCTAAATTTTTTCTTATTCGTAAGCACTCCCAAGAGAGTCTGGTGACAAAGTCATGGCGGCCATGTTGGTGGATCGAAGCTAATAAGACGTCTTTTGTTAAATAACATGGCCGCGATGACGTAACGTGCAAATGATTGACAATCTTACCTGATTCTTGAAGACAGCTGTCACCGTGTGCCAAGTACCATCATTAACACCACCTTCCACGTTAGTAACCGCACTCGCCGCATCTTTTCCAGTATTAACGGTGAATCGAACCTGGCCATTAGTTATCTCTAAGGCAATAAAGTCATTCTCGTTGTTATAACGACCATTGTATAACAGCACCGCGTCGGACTGTAATGTTGCAAACTGAAGCTTGATGTGTACTCTCCACTTCTGCGTGAGTGCTAAAGTCAAACAAATTAACGGTTAACGAAATCTAATCAGAGTTAAAAGATCTTCTGTAGATCACTGAAAGGAAGTAAAACCAGAGACCTCAAACAAAAATCATCGAAACACAGGAGAGAACCAAAGAGCGACTCTTTTCACACATGTACCATTTCTGAGGTAAAGAACATGGTGCATTGTGGTCTAGCTTCGGTACAAACACCCTTCGTTCGCCATACCTTATATGGTATTGCTCTTACCCAAGCTAGACAACAATGCACCATGTTTATCGAACTCAGAAAATGCCTATTATGGCTGGTCCGAGGATTAAGCCTTCGAACTGTGGAGAAGTGTACATATATCATCCCGCTTCCCCATAACAATAACAACTATTCGTCCAGTTCATTACCTGGAAAGGCCAGGTAATCACCATCCTTGAAACTCCTGGTCTTGAGTTCACAAAATGGAGTACTAACGGTAGGTTTGTCTTTACAGCCACACTTAAACCCTCCAGCGCCATCATCAAGACAATGTCCAGAATTCTTACACGGGTTTTTGCCGAGCTGTCCTTTCTTGGGTTTAACGTTTCCTTTGGGAGGGCACGAGGCACTAGTCATGTTGACTTCACAATTTTTACCGCTTCTGTTTGGTTTACACAGGCACGCATAGCCTTTCTCCACGCTGATGCACTCCCCGTTGTTCCCACATGGGTTCGAGTAGCAGAGATTGAGATGTGTGTCACATAGCTTCCCGCCGCGATAATCAACCGGACACGTGCAGTTGAAGGTGGTCTCTACAGGCACGGTACGGAAGACCACTTTTGGGGAGCTCAGGATGGTGGAATCGCCAATAAACTTCCTATAAGTAAGACAATCCCTGTGCATGTCTGGTAAAGAATTGCAAAGTTTCTGTCCACATAGATCGTCCGGAAAAGGCATCAGGATGATGTTGACCTCCTTGGATATCACATTGCGGTGCAAATAAATGATGTTGCGCACATAATGAGAGTCGAAAAACCCATTATACAATCCACTGGAATCTTTCTTGCGCACAAGCATCCAGATCGTAAGCTGTGTTTTATCATCCTGGGTGATTGTGGTCGATTTAATGATGATTGATTTAATGTCAAACAGCAACACTTGGTCCATGCTACACTTTAATAATTTCGATATACTCTTGATTAACCTATCGTATGCCATGTTCAAGAACTCTTGTACAGTCATATCATCAATATTAACTTGTAGGCTCTGTGATAGCATTTCGGTTGTGATGGACGTCACCATTATGGACCCCTTTGCATTTGCATAGTTAGCGCCATCGAAAACTTGGATTCCAATCTCTGCAGGTTTCATGGCGTTAACAAGGGTTGGACTCACAGAGAGTTCTCCCGTAGTTCGATTTAGACGAACCCATTGCCGTTCGTTTCCATACGTTAAATCAAATTCCAGTTTATCGGAGACATCGGGATCGTATGCTGGGATCCTATACTTGGCCTCTGGAGGTACGACGTCTTGTTTGACGTTGATGCTCATAAAAAAGTTTTCTAAGACGGGTCGGTTGTCGTTGATATCAGTAAGCGTAATGATGACTTCAACGGGCTCGAATAAAGGCCGCAACGAAGCGAGAACTATGAGTCTGTAGACGGACTGAGTCTCGTAATCGAGTTCCATAGCTGTAGTGATCGTTCCCTGTCTGGGATCAATCTTAAAGCCCCTGGGCGAGTTCCGATCTATGCTATAGATTATAAGTGTATCTGGAATCAAGTCCCGGGGCTTGGCTTTGACTTGTAGAATAGACGTCCCTGGTGCGATGTTTTCGTTGATTCGGACTTCGTACCTCGGCTTTTCGAACTTCGGAGGGCTGTCTCTGACGTCTTCGAGGGTAACCTCGACTGTGGCTGATGTTTGTCTAGGAGGCGTTCCTTTGTCTGTAGCCAGCACGGTAAGCTGATAAACTGCTTTAGTCTCTCGATCAAGAGGTTTGCGTGTTCTGATGACGCCTTGACTTTCGTCCATCTCGAATGCACCATCTCCATCACCTAAAAAAATACCAATTGTTCATGAACCAGGAAAAAAAATCTCTAATAGTCATAATTAATTAGATATATCGATTTGACCAGCACTTTTTAAATACTCAATTAAGATTTTAATCAGTTTTGTAATTTGTAACCGYTTATAATAAAGAAATTAATTGCTGTACGCCAACGGTAACACATGACACCTACTGTTAGCATGCAGGTAGTTCAAGTGGTATCAATAATCCCGTTTGTGCCGGCGCATGTACTGATATAAGACCATAGGCTACGGATGGTTGACCCTAGTTCTGACACACCATATCATACTATAAGTGACACTAGCGTAAATACAAGGCACAGGGACCAGCGTGACAAAACTATTGGCAAGGGCTATGCGTATGCGTAGGAGGTCAGATTATAATCTAACTTGAAGTCGAATTCGTCATAAAGTACAAAATAGTAGAAACGATAATCATTAAAACAATCCCGCACTTCGTGGTTCCGCCTTTGACTGCATCAATTATGAATGGGGAGGGAAGCCTTTCAAGGGTTTCGCCTGTTTATTGTATTATGTTATTATATTATTATATTATTATATATCATTGTTTATAAACAATGCCTTCAAGGTGTTACTGAGTTCAGCAAGATATTTTCATAAACTATGGTACACCCTGCTGTTCCTAAACAATCGTGGTCTAGGAGGCATGTAAAAATATTTTGGTTTACGTCACTCCTCTTTGTTATATCCCTTGACGTTCTTTTACTGTTTCGAGCTTGTCCTAACAGTAGAAGAACGGTCTATGGGAGGGGGGGAGGGGGGTGAGGGTGGCTAGCTTGCCACCCCCTCCCCTTTAAAAAAAGAAACGTAAAATCCGAAAAAAAAGAGACATTGATACACCCAGCGGAAGTCAAGAATCATACAAAAATATCAAAATTTTTGTTTCTAAACAACTAGCATTTCTAAAAAAAACTATTTTTCTCCCTTTTTACGACTCTAGAGTTTCCACTAAATAATTTAATGGCAAAATTATTATCCTAGATAATACTGTCAAATGCCATTAAAGAACAAGATGGATGAAGGAAATGTTACACATTTTTAAAGCCTATCTTTTGACCATTACTCAAAGTCTGATTCAACTTGATGAAGGAGATGTTAGACATTATTCAAATACTCATTTAAATCTATTTCCTTTCAGCATATTTAAAAGAAACCCGATTTAAAGATAAAGTTAGGCATGAAAAAATGGAGTAACTATGATACAGCTTAGCTCTGTCACTAGGCAACAAAAACGTTGGTTCACAATGTCATCTCAGATCAATAGGAGACTATAACGACAACTAAACCAATATGTAAAAGGATCAAAAGATATGGTTGACATTTGATCCTCCAAGTCAAGAATGATTAGAAATGCATGTTGCCAAAGACCAGATAAAGAGTTAATCAAATTCAAAAAAAATCCAAAACATTTTTTTCCTTCTTTTTTCGTCTATTGAGATGAAAAGCTTTGACTTGATTTTGTATTTATTTGCACTTTTATAATTAATTTTCTTTGGGAGAATATGTATGTAAATATATAGTACTTTTTTATCAAGAAAGATAGAAAACAAAAACAAGGAAATATAAGAGTGTAAGATATTGATTGCACTGAATAATTTTGAAATACTTTCATAACCAATATTCTAATAACTCTGTGTAAAAATATATATGTACTATAATAAACCGAAAATTAACAAATATCTATTATTTAATAAACATTGGAATATTTGGATTAGGTTTGCGTTGAATAATAAGCATGGAAATAAGTATGTAAATATATAGTTTCAACATGATGACCATTGACCCAGCCTCTTGAGAATATTAGCAACAATAACAAGCTTTTTGAGGGACTTGAAATGTCAAAGACATTTAACACTTGTCATAACAGATTAAATAACATGACACTTCAATTTTATAGCCAACAAAATACAAGCTGTAGATTCCTTACTTACTTACTACTTTACTACTGTCAACCCTTTTTCTATGATATCAATATTGCAAGGAACATACTATTACTATTACTATTAGTTACTACTCCTAACATAGTTAAAGCAAGATTTGTAATTGACTATAACTAATTGTGACATACATATACTACTACTATTTTTCAAAAAAAATGCCTTCACTGTTATATACACCTGTAGGTGAATATAACAGTGTAAAACATAAATTGTGACCAATGAGTGTGCCAGTAAATCTTATTTTCAATTGATAGGCTGAAGGAAAGATTTAAATTATGGATTTTTTAAAAAATTTAAGAGGGTTTAAAGTTCCAGTGACCTCTCTATAATTACAATCAATTTTTTGCATTACTTAAACCAGCTAATACACTTACCATTGACTTCAAAAGAATACTGGATCATCTTGTTAAGCCCTGAGTCTATGTCAACTGCACTCACTTGGGTTACTCTCTCTCCTGGCTTGATGTCTTCTTTAATAGTGGCAGTATATTTCTTCTTTAAGAACCTAGGAGCATTATCGTTGACATCTAACACCCGAATAGAAACATATGCTTTCTTTTTCAAGGGGGGGCTTCCATGGTCTGTTGCGGTTACTTCAAACTGGTATGACTCTTTTGTCTCTCTGTCTAGGGACACTGTTGTTTTGATAACACCAGTGGTAGGATCAACTGCAAAAGCTGCCACAGGTCTTTCAATGGAGTAAGATATTTGAGCATTAGTTCCTGTGTCATCATCTGTTGCAACAACTTTTAGGACAGAGGTTCCAATTTTAGCATTCTCTTTGATTCTTCCCCTGTATGACCGCCTCTTGAAGACAGGAGCATGAGTGTTGGCATCAGTGACATTAATATATACAATAGCAGTACTGTCAAGCATGCCATCACTTGCTCGCACAGTGAATACATAGAACTTGGTCTTTTTGTAGTCCAACTTGCAGCCAAGTGATATCACACCCAAGGAGTTCATACGGAAGCACCTTTGGTGAGCAAATCGATCAACAGAGTATGTCACATCAGTTTGCCCTGCATCTGGATCCTTTGCTGTAACTTGCAACACTGATGATCCAAATGTTGCCTTCTCAGAAATGGATGCCTGATATTCTGATTTGCTAAACTTTGGTGGATTGTCATTAATATCAAGGACAGTAACAGTCATTTGTGAAGTTCCTTCTTTTGATGGTTTACCTTTGTCAGTTGCTTTTATACCAAATTGGTATTGTGCATTAGTCTCTCTATCCAAAGGGCTGGTAGTTGAAACATCTCCATTTACTGGATTGATTGCAAATGGGACATCAGTTCGTATTAAACTGTACACAATGTCTTTGTTACTGCCATCATCTCTGTCAATTGCCTGCACCCGAGAGAATACCTGTCCTACCTTGACATTTTCTAAGACAGATACCTTGAAATTATCAGAGATGAATTCAGGTGCATTATCATTGACATCCTGGAGGATGATTTCTACCTCAGTTTGGTTGTCCAGAAATGGTCGACCCTTATCCTGAGCACTCACCCACAAATAAAAGACAGATACCCGTTCATAGTCGAGCTTTGCTTTAACTCTTAACTGTCCATTAATTTTGTTAATGGAAAATAGATTCATGTCATTGCCACTAACAATTTCATAGACCACCTCTCCATTGGTACCCTGATCACAGTCTGTCGCAACTATAGTAGTTATAAGAGTGCCAGGACGGACATCTTCTCTGACCGTTGCTCTGTATGTTTGTTTGGAAAACTGTGGGTAACAGTCATTTATGTCAGTTAGGGTAATTTTAACATTAACAGTTGCATTCTTTGGTGGAGTACCTTGATCTTCTGCCTTGATTACAAGATCATATGTTGGTGTTTTCTCTCGGTCGAGATCTTTCTCCACAGTAATGACACCTGTCCGGTCATTTACATCAAATGCATAATCTATACTCTTTTTGTTTAGAATACTGTATCTGACTTCACCATTCATACCTTCATCTTCATCCCTCGCTCTCACATTCAGAACGAAATCTCCCATCACCTTGTCTTCTGGTATGCTTGCAGCATAAAAACTCTTCTCAAAGACAGGTGCGTTGTCGTTAATGTCATCCACCACGATGGTAAGATCGGTGGAAGATTCAAGAGGAGGTGTACCTTGATCTTTAGCCGTAACTCGAAAATAATGCCTTCCCATTTTCTCTCGGTCAATAGTCTGTGTAGTCGTGATAACTCCAGTATCTGCATTAAGACTAAAGTAGGACTGACTTAGGAGATTCTGAGAAGCAGCCATGGAATAACGAACCATTCCATTACTCCCACTATCAGGGTCCGAAGCAGTGATCGTAGTAACGGTAGTGCCTTTAGGGCAGTCTTCGCGTACGTTAGCTTGTAAATAAGAGCTAGTAAACTGTGGCGGATTATTCCTGATCCTTCGCTTGGTTCTTCTCAACTTTTGATCAAAACTCCTCTCTCCATCGACAAAAACTTGAAGATTTGCTATGAGGGTTGGTTGGCCTTTTTGATCAAAAATTCGTCGTCCTGATGCCGGAAACGCAACTATGATGTTGAATACTCGTTCTTGTCTTCCAATCAAAGATTCACGTAGAAGTAGATGACCCGTAGTCGCATCAACACTGAAATGGTTTCTTGATCTTTGATCAATAAGTCGAATAAATCGAGGATCCAAAGACGAAGATGAGCGGTATAAAGCCGTCAATGGGAATATTTTCGTCCCAATTTTTGCTCCGCGCGAAACGACTGCGTAACCTTCGAACTTTCTCGTACTAAACTTAACAAAGCAGTCTCCAGCATCCACATAGATTAAAACCGATTCCAAAGTTATTAGAGAGTTGTTACTCTTATAAACAGCTTGTATAAAGCATTCTATAGGACTGTATTTTATCGTCGAACAGTCCGGTTTCCAAGCAGCTCGAAGTATACCAGTCCGAGAATCCAAAGTTAAAAATTTTAAATTAGCTTTGGAACTTTGCGGTATTGTTAGTGAATAATTAGTAAGTTTGGAGTTCGAAAAGTTTGCTATTACCTCTTGTGAGTTCGTTGATCCATAAATATGTAAGACTCTGCACTCGACGATAGATAAAGAGATATAAATTAAAGTCCTTAACAAAATAGTCATGTTTAGAGAGTAAGAATCCTCGTGAAGCGATGTTACTTGTTAAGATCAATGTTGCCACCAAAAGAACACTCGAATTTGTATCAACGAACGACGGGTAACCATTTTTGAGCACAGGTAGTTATACCATCATCGTAGCTACCAAGCGGCATTCAATAAATCTAATTTCTGAGGTTTCTTTGGTGCTTTTTTGGAGTGAAGAAAGGACTCACTTTGTTCGTTCTTGTTGGTTTGTTCACGATCTCCTGTCGGCAAACGGGCTCTCAATTCAATGACAAGTTTGTGCAAACAAGACCTCTGATTGGCTGAAAAAACCCCACGTGACACGAAGTCGGCCTATTCTGTAATCGGACGCTTCAGTCTTCCAAGCTTCTCATTCTGAAGAATGCATTCTTCAGAGGCATTTGTATTTGTAAACAGAGCATAAAATTAATGGAAATGAAATGCAACGCTTTTGTCCTTGGGCTTAAGTGGTTCGAATCGATTTGCCCAGACTTCGTTTGTCTGACATCAATGGTTCTTCTCCGCTTTTAAGCGCAGAGGATCTCAATCTTCAAAAAAATTTGCTCGGAATTTTATCTATGAGGGTGTTGACGGTTTTTTCCCTAGTATTTGGATAAACTGAGATCAGCCATCTCACTGAGAGGAGAGAATTACGGTCCAGTTAGAAAGACAGCTAAAGAACTAGACTGTGCACACAAATGTGTCACACGATCTAAGCATTACGAGGTATTTGAGTTTCTCATCCAACATCACCTTAAAACCGAGACAACAGACGAAAGTAATGTCAACAAATAAATCGATTTAGGTTCTGGATTTTCGCAGATGGATTGACGGACTTTATTAAATGCGACTTTTCCGTGTTTGTTAAAGGTAATATGGCTTCCATCAGTAGCACTTTAAAGGTTTTCCATCAATTACAAAGCTATTAAATTAACGCGATCCCCTTGTTAATTTCACACATGATTTTATTATATTATGACAAGTTTTGATCACGAAAATCAGTAATCGTACGTAAATAGATACGCTTTACTCAAACGTTAAAAACAATTCATTAGTCATTTTCTAAAAAACCTAACCTGTTTTCACAGCATATGCTAATTTGTATTTTCAGCGTTGTTTATATGAAGGATTTCCTATTTAAATTTTATATTATTGACAATGTTATTGATTCTTTCATCGAGTGCTGTGGGGTGCGACACGCGCATGGTGTGGTGGGTGCGTTGTGTGACCTCATGACGACTGTGCTCAGCCATGCCAAAAAGTCAATCGATCGATAGCCTTTGGATCCCTGTTATTCACTACAAAATTATGATCCTTTAGTGCAACTAATTTAGTGCGACTAACTTTATGGGATCGTTTTTGCTTCCTTGATATTTTTAATCAAAGTTACAGACCATCGCTTGATTCAATAGAACGACAAAACATGGGTTATTTTGTTGTGGGTTTGTCTAAAGAGTTAAATAACTGACTGACGGTATTTTCAATTTTCTCAATGCCCATTGTGTAAACAGAACCACAGGTGATGGCCACTCATTTGAAAGAAATCCACATGTGCTCGACCACTGAGGTCATGTCCGGTTCATCCTCTGGCCGAGTTATTTCAGCATGAGGCATCATGTTTTCTTTTCCCGTTAGAGAAAAACCTAYATTTTTCATTCCTCATTACGTTCGTAATCAAAATAAACGAGGATAAGCAATATATAGAAATCAATTTTTTTCTCTTAAAATTTTTTTGTCCAGAGAAACTCAGACTCAAACGATATACGTCGCCATGGTTACACGGAATCACTGAAATAATGACAGGAAGTGGCGAAAATGAAAGAAAGCCTTTATAGTTTTTTTGTGTGGCTTTTTTCGTTATTATATTATTAAATATGAATTAAAGGACGTACAAATCGCAGTTTCATTAATTTATTCGTTATTATAATGTCTTAATGTCTAAATAAAATGGCGAAGAGTGATTTCTTGTCATGTTTTTCAACAGTAATAGGCCTTTCCAACTGACTGGTGAGCAAATCTCGCATTATTCTTAAAACATGCCCTTAAATTAATGGAATCCGATTGATACATTGTAAATTGGGTTTGTACACTGTGCTACAAGCGGGTATACTTAGTACTGATGCATCAGCCTCTCAGCTGTCTCGGTTGATTCGAATCCTGACGCGTGACGGCGATTAATTAGATTATCCGTTTGAGGACTCTGTGGATTAACGTTAAACATTATTTGACTACGTACGATAGATCGTGCGTGCAACTCTTCCATTCGCTTACACCTGCTATTATAATTACGCGACCAGAAACGGCCCAGAACTAGCTTTAGGATCTTGGCCTCCGTCAATAAAAGCATTACCAACTCAGACCATTGGAAAAAGTTAAAAACCCAGACATAGCGACTTAAAACGTATTTCAAGGATCCCGGAGTTAAGAGAATCGGCATAAAAAACTAAATTGTAATTCATTTGAATATAGATTTCTCTTTGCGCATCATATGAAAAGTCATTGAAAAGTACTGAGTTACGTTCAAAAGTGGGCGTGTGTCCGACCAGGCGGATTAAGTTCGTTGCGCATTAGGTGTTACCAGCCATGCATATGTTCCTTCCTGGAAATTCCCAAATGCGTCAAAGGCTTCATTTTGAAGATATACCAACCGAGTTTTCCCAGCAGAGAGCAATGTTTCTAGGAATGGTAAGAAACCAACTAACTATTCCTCAGTTTTTAAGCTCAGTTGGAGTGACCTGGCTCAAGTGCGCGCACGGCGGAAATATAGTTTTGTACAATATTACTGGCTAACAGTTGAAGTACAATGGAAATAGTTTCTACTACTACGTACTACTATTTTTTCATGTTGCCGAGTAAAACTACCCTAAGATTTTTTTTCTTATTTAGTAAATGCTAATTTTAGACTCTTCAAACGGACGTATCTTGCGACAAATATTCCAGACAAAAGGACAGCCGGGACAGACGAAACTAAAACAATCACATACTGCGGGGGGAAAGCTGAGAGAGACTGAAATCACACTATTCATTGTTCACAAATTGATTGGTTAGGATCATGATCATGCAACAGTGTGCAAGTCAAGTACCTGTCAAATATCAAATAGTTATCCAAAGTCCATGTTGACTAAAACAAGCCACCTTCATTTGGTCATGTCTTATGATTATAATTAAAATAACTGTTATAAATTTTGCGGCATTCTGATTGGTTAGGAGCGCGTGCTTTATGAGAACACACATCACGCACGCGCGCTTTGTATTTTATAAAAGAAATAAAAACACTTGCTTGCTGTGCTGTGTGGAGTTATAAAGCACGCGGGGATTGGCAGAACACGAGAGAAGTTTCGAGAAGCACTCTGCTACGCGTCATGTTCCTCCTAACACTTCTCTTCTATTTCTTCAATAGTTAATTACTTAGTACTTTGTTTTCAAAGGCATATACTTGATCACCGGATTTTGGTACAGATGGGGGAGGGTTTGAGATTAAGAAGCCATCATGAACTCGAAAATCAACATTTTTACAGGCCAACCTAATACATAATGTCTAAAATACTTATAATCCACTCCGTAAACAAATAGTTTGTATTCCCTCCCCTAAAAAGAA
Source organism: Actinia tenebrosa (assembly GCF_009602425.1). The sequence goes on from NW_022260213.1 coordinate 145,448, forward strand.
ACTTCATTCATCACTTTCTTTAAGATCTGCGTAACCCCTCAAAACTGAAACGACTACATAGTCTTGATCTCCGCATCTTCCATAACTTTTAAAAGCACACAACAAAGGCGTAACAGCTCGAACTGTGCTGGATTAAGATTAGTCACATGCTAAGCTGAACAGCAGGGGCGGATGTATGAGGATTATCTTAAAGAGAGGGTTCTGCGTTGAGAGGGAAACCACATTGTAAAAGATGCGTAACCAAAAACTTATAACAACACTGCATTCTGTTTAAGGAGTCCAATTGTCATGGGGAGCTGCAACCCCAACCCCCACCCCCTCCCCCACAACCCTCCCCCTTGATCCGCCTGACAACAAGTCTTCCCGTTCCGAACGTTAATTATTTTTCACGCCGTACAAGTTAAAAAGAAAAGTATAATGGGACTACAACATTTAACCAAAAAATGAAGAAAGGGAATGAGCCAGGAGCCTCGATCGATAACTCCTAGGTCTCCTCATCGACCCTCCTCCCCTGAACTGGCTACTTTCTATGGTCCTTCTCCCCTTCGGTCCAATACGTGCTTAACTGGCTTAACCGCACAACATAAAACCGCTAGTGCTATTGCGCACGCAAATCTGGGACAGTATACAGGGCGCTAATCGGTAACTTGCGGTTCTCGCGGCCTGCCAAACGTCCATACCATTCAGTCAACTCCTGGTGTATTCAATTTTTTTTTTTTTTTAAATATTGGCTTGGTCAACATGTGGAATAAACATGAGTTCCTTTTCTAGTTTTTGCCTCATGTGGGAATGCCAGTAAAAATTTAAAAAACTGAGTGTTTTCTCAAACAAGCTCTTGGCACAACATTCCATGTTTATTCAGCCGCCGTGGATCAAGTGGCGAGGCCAGAAGAGGTAAAAGTCAGTTTATCTAGATCTGTCTCTTGAACTCCAAGACTTTAATTAACCTTGAACTGAAAACAAGTCAGATTCTGTCACAAAAAATAAATACCACAAAACAGTCATTTTAATTGGTTTTACCGACTTATAAAGTGGCTTTAAAGTCTAAGTCTGCGGCGATCCTTTTCAGATTAAAGTCTTATATTTGAAATATATTGTTACCTTTACTAGCCAGAATGGCTTGTCGCAAAAGAAAGCCTGTCTTTAACTTGTATTTTCTGTTTCCCAGCACATGTATTTTTAGTTCACGTACGAAGTCTCCTGGTTCCAAAAAGTGTCTCATTGCGTTTTTCCAGAGACTTTCTGTCTTCACACGCCAAGATATCGAAGATAAATTTCAGTATAAGCTGAGAATCAGGAAAATCTTGATCCCTCTTTAATGGGTGCTAAAGCGCTCTAGGCTAATTTTTATGATAACCTCGTTACTTTTAAATATTTATTCAAAAATCACATATTTTCTATTCACATTAAGTTAGTAATTATTACTGTGCTCTGTTTTAAGGTTTCCCGCTGTGATTTAGAAAGGTGTCGGGAAAAATTTACTTGTTTTTAACATTGAAATTACTTATTTTGTGAATCGTGTGTCTGTAGTTGTCGTGCGCGCTCATTGATGGGAATATGTATCATTCCGGGGCTGATTTTTTTTAATTCAACAGATTAAGGTTAGACTCAATTTGAAGGAAAAAATTCTTTTTATCGAACTGAAATGACAAAGAATAGCGTTGGATACAATTAGCAAGACCACCTGGGAAGGGAATTGTGTCTGAAAAACAAAACGCATTTTGGAGCTGTTGGTAAAAAGAGCTATTATCACAGGTGAAGCCGTCTACAACATCAACTCATCTTAACCTGAAGAAATGATAGTTACTGTCGACTGCACTTGTAAATGGCTGGCAAGAGTAGCGTTTATTGTAGTCCTGTCCACTCAAGCAATACTCTTGGATAGTTATTTGGTCGTTTATTTGAAGAAATCATCAGCGCATGCTTATATAGTGACTTATATACCAGCAGTTATCCTGTGGATTCGAGGGCAGATCAGTAATAAAGGCCGTACAGTAGCTGCGGCTGTGTGGTTCCTGTACATTCTCCCTCTCGCCGGTATCATTGGATGGATTTTTGATCAACTTCTACAGAAAATCGACAAAAATTCCGCAATGGATCAGGGCTTTTTAAAAAACATTATTGCGATGGCAGCTATGGTTTACTTGTTACTAGACACACATACTTATTGTCCAAAGCTTTTTCTGGATATAAATTGGGTGAAGGCATTCGATATTGTGGACTCCGCAGATTTCGTGGGAATTCTTCTTACAAATAACAGTGCTTCTATTCCAGGTTCTTTTAAAAGAGGGGTAGTATCTTTTGCTTTGATAAGTCTGTTGATAACGACCATTTCTCTAGTAGCTTTTCAACGCGGCGAGACTGATAACGAAGACGATGTTATCAGTACAAGAGCGAGCATGCCACTGGAAATAACGAGACTGCTCTTACAAATTCTGCTTGTGAATTTTCCCTTTTTCGCATTAAGGGTGTTCCTCTGGCACGAATATAAAGTTGAGCTGACAGTTTTTGCATTCAAAAACGTGTTAATGACAATAGTTGATCTGATAAAGATTGCAGGACAAGGTTGTGAGAGTCGAGCATTAGCAACAGCAGACACAGACGAGGCTGTAAGTACAGCTGGCTCGAGGCGATCGAGAAAAAACAGTAACATCTTAATAGATTTGTAACAATGTCACGATTTTTAACTTTAACAATTTTCAAGAAATTTGCAAGCTGGATACCGTTAGTAGGTCACGTGACAAATCACGTGAATGTATCAGAGATTAATTGAAATATCGATATTTCGTACCAAACCTCGTATCTATCAATTCAAAAAGATACCCATTATAACCAAGACAAGCTCAAGTCTGCTGCAAGTATTAGAAATAGCGATTTGCAATGCATGTGGTGTATGCATTGGTATAAGTCAAAGGAATGCAACTTAATGTTTGGGCCAGTGTGAACACTGATAATTAAAGTTAATAACTACTTATTTAGCTGAGCACAAGGTCTGTACAAAGAAATATCAGACTGAGGTCATAAATGTATGGACCAAGCCATAGGCTAGGTCAATGCAGAAAAGACCATAGTGTAATATTCTGCCCCATCTATTGTTAATATTAAGGTATGCAAAGGCAGCTCTGGCCTGGAACAAATCCTGGCCAGAGAGCGATAAATGGGACAGAATGTGGATCAACCCAGCTTGCTCGTGGGCGGGTGGGTGGGACAAAAAACGTACATTTCTTCGTCGGTGGTTTAATGAGAGTGATTAATTCATGGCRTCYTTTCCCTTTTGTATTAGTATAAAGTCCRTGAGAATACATATTAACRATTCCTCTGGGACATAATTTACATATTCAAAGTGACTATGAATAGTCTGATATTTCTCTGTATAGAGTAAGCAAGTGAGGTTAATGAGGAGTTTATGGAGGTCAAATAGGGGTCTCTTAACCCCTTACCTAAAACTATCCTCTGGTTACACCTCTGATGAAGTGAGTCATTATGTCAAGCAAACATCAATGGCCACACCCTAAACTCTATTCGACTTTCAAATAAAATAAATATTTGGGCTTCTGGCACTCCTTGTTCTCATAAGTATTCGCTAATGACTGGGCAGGTATAAATATAAAATATTTCTTCTTTTTTTTATGAAAAAAGCCAAAATTAATTCTTGTATATTAAATTTCATAAAGAACCTCTTCCAGTAGTATACTCCATTGTTTGTACATATAGACCCCTTGCATGTGACGTCAAGGCAGCTTAATTTGGAGGACAAAACAAAAGAATTTCAATCTTCAACAGAAATTTCAATCTTATGAGAATTGGAAACCTATTGTTATGTCCTCCAAATTGAATTGAATTTCAACATGCAGCCATTCAAGACATTATACATTGACAAAATGTAACAAATTACATTCCAGAGATGCAAGAGGCAAGGTAAATGATATAATGGTCAGTCAATGCCCGTAGTATACTAGTCCTTGGGCTTAGGATACTAGTCCTTTTTGATTGAGATTATTTTTTGTATTCCAGTTCTCTGCTGTGTGTCTTGCTTTTTAGGATCTGGAGGCATGTCTGGTATTGCCTAAGAAAAAAACAACGAGTTCAGTTCATTACACACCAAATAAAAAGGGATTGTTATTAGAATAAATTCTTCAATACTATGATGTTAGACCTGCATGACTACACCGATCAGGAATATTATACAATATTCATTCCCCCTCATCTCTTTTGCAGCCACTTAAATTATGCCCTGTTTTCAAGATGACCTGAGTTATTCATGTACAAGTTTAGGGTAATGCAATCTCTTCTTCAAAAACAAAAGAGTTTGCATTGCCCTAAGTTTAGGTTTGAGCCTGTCACCACTTGCAAACATGTCACAGTGGTAGGTGAATGTTTCTTTTACTATATTTATGTGGTTCCACAAAATATTCATACCCCACCATGGAGGAAATCAGAAATTCCCACAGCGTGGGGGTCAGAAAAAGAAAAAAATACAAGGTTTATATGGTGGGTGTGGAAATTTTCTGGAACCACACATTACAACCACATGACATCCCATTAAGCAATGTTATCATGAAAATAATGCATTTGAACTTGCCATAGGTATTTTTTTGAATTTGACAAATATGCTTTACCATCTAAAAGATTTCAGTAGCAAAGGGCATAATGCACCATGTTCACTTTCTTGGAAATGGCATATGATTGCATGAGTTAGAGGAATAAGAATGAGGAAAAGAATTATAAAATTACCTACCAGACTAGGCTTATAATAGTTGTGCACAACAGAAGCACCAGCAAACATACTAAGTAAACTTGCACCAAGAAATTTTAGATATCTTGACCATGTAACACCAGCTGGCATGATTACAGCATAACATATAAAATAGACAGTATGTATAAATGTAAAAATAGGTATGAATAACAGTAAAGCCAACTAAAATTCTTTTCAGGTCAGTTAATTTTCTTTGTCTTCTTCCAGTCTCTCTAATCTTCTCTCAGATTCTTTCCTCACCACAGTATCATCTGTTAACAAATGAAGAAAATCAAAATTCTGCCATCACAAAATATCATACTTTATTGCAAGAAATTTACACAATACTTTGATTTTATGGTTTTTCATATACTTAATTTATATTACAAAAACGTTAGGCATCGAAAACCTAGAAAGCTAATATTGCTGTGGACTATGGGAAAATTTCATATCAAAAAACAGTAACTGGTAAAAGATTTGATGTGCATCAATTGACAGCTCTTAAAACTCCAGTGTATRCAGGCTTAGCCTTGAATCCAGAAATTGTTTGTTTTGTTATTCTGATTTCTGTGTTCGTTTTTTTATCTCAGAAGTGTGCTAAGCCCATGTGACTGGCGTTTTAAGACTCGACAATAGTTATCAAGGAGTTGATTATATTAGCTTTGTAGTTTTCAGTTGACCATCTTGATTGAAATGAGGATCATATACAGGACTGAACAAAATGGCTTTTTTATTAGACCGGAGGATTTATGGAGAATTTTCAAGAAATTGTGGGATTTTGGTTTAAAAGCATGAAACTTTGTCACAGTAAAGTACTTATTGTGAGGAACAATTTAAGATATGGGGCCAAGCCAATTTCACTCATGACGTCACAAGATAACGTTATCAATTGAAACATGTGTTTCCACCAAAACTTGAGAAAAGGAGAGGATTTATAAAAGGAGCGATGCGGGGGGGGGGGGGGGGGGGGAATAGGAAAGGAAAGTACTCTACTTTGCAAAGCGGACTATCTGGGGGGGAGGAAAGGGGGAGGTCATAAAGTAATACAACACTTTAATGTTTTTTAGTATGTGCGGGAAATAAAGTTTTATTAAATTACGCGGATTTTATTTCATTTTTAATTCCCAATGTATCTAAAAGGACTATATAACTTGAGCTTTTACTTACAAAACGTTTCTCTACCAACGCGAACTTTGATCATGAACAACTCAATTCCAGCTCCGAGCAGAAAAAAACCTGGCAAAAATCTGTAAATTCCAAGTCTTCTTTTAACGGCTTGCCACTTTGCTGATACCATATGGAAAATTTCTAAGCAACTGCACTCAAATAAAAAGATTGCACTGTCATAACGTGGACGACAACAAATCCGCCATATTTTTTCTTCTATGCTCCTCCGCTGATCAAAAAGACCGCGTTATTTAAAAAAAGTGTTATGGGAGGGGAGGGTGGGGTGATGAAGGCAAGGTTTAATATTGCTATAATTTAAAATCTAAAGCTTTAAATGAATGGAATTCTTTAAGAAGGTAGCTATATATATATGTTTTACAAAAAATCGTCTATGATAATTTTGATTTATATGCAAAATAGACGCTCTAAATAAATTGTATATGGGAGCCCTGTGTATATGGCCCCAGTACCTCTCCAAAAAATATGAAAACAGACTTGAATTTGACTTTACAAAAACAGCTGCACTTCGATGAGCGGGAAAAAACCAAGTGCTCGCTATAGTCCGTACTTGTACGTCTTCGATTTGTTTTATTGTGGTTTATCGTTTGTTTTGATAAGTCAGATTGCAAAAAAATACGAAACAAATCGATCTATGTTTTTTTTCAGCGATTCTAGACCCACTCAATCAACCACTGCAAACACTGCATCTGCCCAAGCTGGTAAAACTGATAGAAAGACGAAAAGTAAGAAGTATGGTGACTTGACAGAAGAAGATGTCATGAAGTTACTCCTACCAGACAGAGTTGATTACAATCTGGACGTTCTGTTTGTAAGTGATTGATGATCTGGTTTTTGCATGTATGTTTGTGCACTACAGTAGTCTCCATAAATTTCAAACCTGATCCGCCCCCCTGCATATAGTGAAAAGGTGTATTGTACTTTTTACACACAAATATCTTTTCTCTTTAGATTGGAATCAACCCAGGATTGACATCTGCATACAAAGGGCATCATTACGCTGGACCAAATAATCATTTCTGTAAGCACAGACATTGACAACATTCTTCCCACCTTTAATATATGGCAGTTAAAAAACAGACCTGATTGCTGAGTTGGATTAGAATTTTTGAGGGGTCTGAAGGGACTAAGAGATATATTCCATTACATGACCTGTATATCCATTGCTTCCTTGCACCAGATGCCTTGGAGTTTCTGTCTCATATCACACTCAAGAGAAGGTGTAGATCATATTGATTCATCTATTATCTATAATATTCCACTTTCAAATGAATTTAGTGAACTCAGTTATTATCATTTGCAATGCATAGGGCCATGTTTGTTTGATTCCAAACTTGTTCCAGAGAAACTTACTTACAAGGAAGATGAGAAATGCCCTTCATATGGGATTGGTTTAACCAATATCGTAATGAGAACAACACGAGGTAGTTCTGACCTATCCCGGTGAGTTAATTAAGAGAATCAAGGTTGACGTAGTCGGGAAGTACACTCACCTCTCAATTTTGGGTTCCCAAGCTCAATTCCTGTACTTTTCATCACATGTGAGTGTTTGTTAGGTCTCTCCCTTGATGCAAGTATTTTTCTCTTGGTCCTCTTGTTTTCTCCCCTCAGTAAATCCTAACATGCTAAAGACCCGCCCAGAGGCTGTTTCAGGCTATTGATAAAGATCTGAAGATTTGTTGATCAGAAGTAAACAAAATTTCAAATGTACATAAATAATCCTGGCAGTGACCACCCTTATGCCTATACCTCACCATATTAACCATCTATCATAATTGAGCACTGTATCAATCATAAATCATTATCATTATTAGCTAGATATAAACATGTTATTACTGTAAGAATTCTTGAAGCAATCCTCTACATAAAAATCAAGGTGGTATATATGTTATGCTAAAAGCAGACATTGGCTCTTGATTCTTCTTTTTTGTTATCTATAGCAAAGRAATCAAGGATGGTATTGATGAACTAATTGCAAAGATTGAAAAGTATAAGCCTCTTATAGCTTGTTTTAATGGAAAAGGTACTGATTTTTATCTTTAAGCAAAAAGACTGTAAATAAAGGTGTCTGGGAAGCAAGGGAAATGTTTGCTGCAAATATGCCACCTCCCACCAATGTGACTAGGGTTTCAAGCCATGGCGGGCTCAGTGTCATTAGTGTGGAGTGGATACAAACCCTATTTTTGGTGATCATATATAGCATGTTTGATTGGGGATTATATTATAAAAGGGGCATTACAAGGTCTCGATTATGGGGGGGGGAGGGGGGGCAATGCACCCTTTTCCCACCAAATCCACAGGAATCCCATATTAATTAATTATTTTTTGGTGCCCAAACAAAACTTTTTAGGGGCCCTGCCCCCAGTGCGCCCCCTCGCTACGCTAGTTTATTATGTGGTTTGTGATTGAACTTTTTAGGCATTTATGAGATATTCTCTGGATCAAAGTGTCAAATAGGAAAGCAACCTAATAATATACCAGGAACAGATGCAGTAAGTACAGTAAATGAAACTGGAAAACAATTATCCCATGTCTACCCGAATGCTTTGCACTCTTCCTGCATGTTTTAATTTTAAAATTTTGAAATTGCCCATTTTCCCAGTCATTTTTGTCAAGGACCTGTTAAAGCATTATGAGAGTAAAATTCATCCATATGTAGCAATAAATTTGAAATGATTTCTGATGTTGAAGACATTTGATAAATTTTCTATTTATTTTATTACAGGTAGTATATGTGATGCCATCAACATCAGGTCGAACAATGACATATCCCCGTGCAAGTGATAAGTTACCCTTTTTCAAAGAACTAAAAGTACTCAGAGATGCAAAGAGAGCTCCTTTTCTGCATGACCAATCTACAACATAAGTTTTAAACCAAACAAACAAGTCAGGAAAGAGATTAAAATGCTAAGAATGTAAAACTTAATACTTTTAATAATTTTAAAATATAAAGTAAGCAGTTATTCCTGTACATTAATACATTCTAAAAATCATATTTAAATTCTTGGAAAAAAATTATTGACATGCAAATCTATAATTCTTAATCTTATTAATCTTAAATTTTAAAAAATCTGATAATATTTAAAATGTGCTACGATTTAATCTGTCCTTCAATCCTAAACCTTCAAATTTCACGAATACCTTGAGACAACTGGCTCTGGGCTGATCAAAGTCAAGGCACGACCAACTCGCAGATCAAATCGAAATTTAGTTCGTAAGGTTTTGCGGAGATAGGAAAACTGGAAAACAAGGAGAAAATCCTTGAATAAATGGAAAGGGTGCTAAAATAAACTCTTCTTACATGTGATGGCAAGTCCAGTAATCACAGCCAAGAGCCGTGAGGTGAGGGGAGGGGAGGGTAGTCTACTACCGAGCGCGACACCTAGTCAATCTTGCCTCCTCTCCTCTACCCCCCTGCTATGTCAAACTTTGCTTCCTTTGTTACAAACGACTATTCTTAGCTGTATTTATTGACACCCTGTAGCTTCTAATAAAACTGATAACATTGATGCTCTAGTTTGTTCCATTCTATTTTTAACGTCATTTTCAATTCTATTTATTTTCTCTTTATCATTTTTTTTTTCGTGTTTTATTTCTTTTTTATCTATGATATCGACTCAGTTGCTTCCTTTTTTGTTCAAATATGCATTTGCCAATATTACCTTATCCATGGCAGATAAGCCTGAAACAAAGGGTTTCTTTGTATATCTTCATTTAAAAATAGTATTTGATTTTGATTTTCATTTGAATCATATCAATTTCCAGATGGCTCATCATGATGTCAAATCCATTCGATTTTTACTTTTTCTCTTTCAAATTATTTTGTGATTATATGATCGGGTTTTCAATTAATTATACGAGTTATAATCAGACTCTCCGGTCACTTGAAAATGAAAATTTCTTAAACTTTCAACTTTTCATTGTCCGTCGCATATAAACTTTAGCTTTTTATCGAAATGAATTACCAACGTGGTTAAACCATGAATTATTCAACCAACCTTTCTTTTGGATACGACAATTCTTGACTGTCCTGAATAATGATATACTTTTATTAGTTTCTTCCCTTTTGTATTATTTTCAATAGTCGGTTGTAGCGGTAGGGATCGCATTCTGTGTTATATATCAAATAAAATTGAATAATCCCTATTGCCAAAACTGATTCGAAAGAAATTGTGAACGCCACAAGATTTCTTTTTTCAGAATCCGTTACCAGTCAATGAAATCTTCCAAAAAAACTCCAAATCCATTTTCGTATCTAAATGAAATCAGAAGAATTAAGTTGTATAAAAATTCACAATGCTAATCAGTTTAAAGGCCGTCTGGAACGTGTGACTCGACAGTACTTCCTAGGAAATGCTTTCTTGCATCTAAGTTGATCTTGGATTAGACCATTGCTAGTAGATGGACCACATATTGTTCTTTGTCTTCTTAATTGTTTACATCCTTGGATTCATCGCCGTGATTGCGCGTCTAGAAGTTACGATCCGCGATGGCGCGAACGATAAACAAGCAATGATTGGTTGAGAGGCATACCAACACACTTGATGTTCGGCTCTGTAGTTCGATACTAAGCAACATCATCTCTGATGCATCATCTTTGAAACCTCACTGAATGGAATGTAAAAGAAAACTTTAGAATTTTCTATTGAGAGAAGCCATAAATTCTTTATACCCTTTTTTGTTATATGATTTTTCATTAGTACGTTTATCGAAGGCGATAAAGGCGTGGCCAAGCATTTCCGATATGCCGCGGAAAAAAAGAAGCAATCTGATTGGTTAAATACTAAAGAGAAGTCCCGGATGCTGGATCGATCTCAAAGGAACACAGTCTTCCTCAAGCAGTCTTCTCAAACCATAATCGTCTCGATACAAAAAGGTAGGCGAATGTTAGCTTTCATATAGTGAGGCAAGATTTTTCTGCGTTTTTTTATTTGGAATATATCGACTTTCTGATACTGCCATCACATTAGCACACCCTACTCGTTCAAATTCAGCAAATACATGCATAATATTTTTTTAAATTTCATTCATGAAAATCAAGCTATACGGTTTTTTGAGTTCATCTTTTCTGTTTTCGTGGTTTCACCTTTAACATTCATTCGATCCAGGCAGTGCACCGTATGCAAATAACGCACTTCTCAATTCTACGCGATATTCTTCAGTTCTCGAGCGTATTTTGTTATTGTTAATTGCCAAGCTTTGGCACTACTAATGCATCTCCTGATAGCTTGAGTATATTTGGCAATTTTTCTTGGGCCTATATATTATGCCATATCCTTATACTGAAGTTAGTTGATTGTGTAAAAGATATACAGTACTAACGTCACTAATTGACGTTCATGTTTTATGTTAGAAACCGCGTCTGTAACGTTTTTAAATTACTGCTCCGCACTGAGCACTTCACTTACCGACACAATTATTATTGAAAATTTAAAATATTTCTTTAAAAACAACAATAACTGTTGTCGAAAGCTAACAAGATTATTATTACGAAAATACATAGTCATAAATAACCTATGTATCTATAAAACACATTTTCATTTGAATGGAGACTGACAAACGTGTAATGGAACAAATATATCATTAGTAGTGCCCTACAATGTGAATCCACAAGAAGTTTCTAGTTAAAATCTTTCCATAGAATACTTAAGTAAAGCTTAAATACAGAAGCACCGCGGGGGATTCATTCAACGGCATTAACTTCTAGTATATATTATCTTACCTTTCATTGAGTCAAAAACAAAAATTGATAAAAATTAAAAAGTGGTTATTTCTTAGTGTCATAGCGGTGACTAGCACGAATATTCACTAATTTATTCAGGTGAGGATTGTAGATTTTTTCAAATAGAATACTGAAAATCTAATCCACCACTTTGACATAATCCCTCCAATTCTAACCCTTTTAATGTCGGTGCGTTAGTTTTAAGTTTCTCAGTAATCCGACATTAAGTGGGAATTTACTGTTATGACTTTGTTTTATTCTTACATCTTGCAGACTCGCTATTTATCAACATTTATCAAAAGGGGTTTGGCGATCGCTAGTGTTTTTTTTTTTTTTTTCAACCAGTATACATTTGTATTCTAACACAATTATCGCCTTCATTACTAGCTACTGCCGAAATAAAATGCGTCGGTTAACATGGAACCTCGCCACCTGCTGCAATAACTAAAATCGATAAAAAAGCATACACTTTTTTCAAGTGGTAGCTAGTTTAAGAGTCAACTGTTGCCATAGATTGAATGATAACTGGTTATCGTCACTAACTGAGATTGTCATATGTATTCAGAAACATTTGTGATAAATGAATTTTATTTCCATCCATTATGTATTAATTTTACTTGGTACTGGTGTCAGGTTGACTAGCTTTGTAGCAATGCACACAACTTTGTGTACTGTTCAAATGAAATTCAATCAATTAACAATGAGATGAACTATAAGATAAAATTGTTTAAAAATCATGCATCGGTATTGGTATTGTGATATTGATCGTATTTTTATTGCCATTCCAGGCCTAATTCTTGAAGTCSCTACACCGAGACTGAACACTTTATGCGAAAGTGTACAGTAGAGAGCCTCCTTAACTCATACTTTTTAAATCGTTATTCAAATATGTGGACTTGTTTCGGGCTCATTCTGCACCATTAAATAGACCTGTCAATACAGTTCCTACAAGGCTTAATGGAAATAATCGTTCTCAAGGAATATAACTAGAAATTCAAGTAAATTGCCTCGAAGCATTTGAAATAGCCACACTGTCACTGATTCAACTGATAAAGGGAATAGAACCAGTTCGAAAAAAAATTCTCAGAGAACAGAGAATCAACAAACTTTTAAAAAATATATTAAGAGATTATCAGTTTGTTTTTATTAATTACAAGTCAAAATTGACTCCCTGGTTACTGACTCATTTACATTAAATATGAATAAGATATGATGTGATGTGATGTGAGATTTTAATCGCTTTTACTAGCCCCTTAGGTAGTTATAGATTATAGCACAACAACGGTTAACCGCAAAGTGATGTTTGTTTCTGAAAAAATAGCTTTTATCTAATTCCATCGCGTTGGTGTTTTATCAGAGATTGCCAAGCACTGTCGCACTGTGTTTTTGAGTTGATCCACAACCTAAACAATAACAAGTGACGGAACTGGAGTAACTATCCGTTTATATGGTTTTATTTTGTTTAGGCGTGCACAATGAAAAGCGAAGAAAAAAGAATGAAAAGATGGCCGCGGCTGGGGAATCTTAAACTATGCCATTCGTCGGTGAAAGATTTCACGAAGTCGCCCGTAAGTATACATAAAGTTCTACATAACAGCTGCATAACTACCTCATGAAATACCTTACTAAAAAGATGCATCCCAAAGCCTTGTTCTCACCAGGGACGCAAGCAGACGCAACTCCATGTTCTGACTTTGAAAAAGAAGCGACGCAAGTGCAAGAGAACAGAAGATTTGTTTTTCTTGCGCTGGCTTGCGCTGTAAATATGCTTGCGTCGCTAGCGAGAACCAGGCTTGATAACATATCACATCATAAGCTTCCAACAAGGGTTCACTTCTTCTTCATGCTGTAGTTAGATTATAAGACTCGGTAAACTGGTAAAACGCGCGTAAGCAATGATGAAATAATTTTTTGTTAGCTGTTCGTTGATCTTTTTTTATATAAAGCTGAATCTATAATTCAATTTAATTTTTAATAAAAAAAAACAACATTCTAGTCGTATTTTTTATTTCTGTGTTGCCTTTAAGGAAGGGTTGATTTGTTTGTTCATCATATTGTTCCTCCCAGTCTTATATTTTTTCAAACTCATTAAACAAAGGTGGTTAGTTTCGACATTCCGCTTGGATTGTTCTTTTTGGCATTAGCACTTGCTTAAATCTGTTAAATAAGTCATTTTTTCAGATCCCATCCTTGTTCATCAAGCAGCACAAAGTATTGAATCTAAGTATTAATTGTTCTCTCCTAGCTTCAGGGTTTGTTTCGGGTCCTTCGGATTTCCTTTCTCCCAAAAATCATACAACATTCAGCCCCAAATTCTAGTGCAATCATTGGTCACAACCGCAAGCTGTTTAACGCCCTGCAACACAGCGAAAGTTATGTTGCGAGACAAGTTTAAGCCAAATGTCTCACCGCGTAACATACCATGCTCCTGAAGCTTCAGTTGGGGAGAACATTTGACAATAAATTAGAAATAAAGTAGAACTACTGTCTTCTAATGCCACTCAAAGTTTTGCCGCAAGACAAACATTTTGAGACTAGTCTCGCATCACTGCAAAGTATAAGTTTTTGCATAGATGCTTTGCCATCTAACAAGGAAAATTTTATATGGTTGTCACTTCAATGAGAAGCAAATCTCAAGATGCCGTGATACATTATTGTTAGGTTTTATTCAATGTCATGGCGTTGTTTTTCAGTGGTTCAGTCCTGTTGTCTTGGGCGTCTATCGAGGACTAGCAGCCTTTTACCTCATGTCTTGGTGGTTGTACAACATGTCAGTCAACATGAACAAGGGAAAAATGTTCATCTACTTCACAAACCTCTACTTCACCACGATCGCTTTTTATTTCGCTATTGGCATGAACCTGTCCTGCATCACACTCATGCAGAGGCAAGACAAACGGTACGGCAATGAAGACGAAAATGTCGAGCGACAGTCACTAGCCTTGTTAGCAGACAATTGCCCCTTTGACCAGTCAAAGGACTTTAAAATATCCGCTGATAAAGAAACAGCTACGTGTGAGAAAGTACCGAGGAAGGAAGACGAGCTGACAAAAGAATGCGCAGATAAACTTGAGCCAGCTATCATATCTCCCACGATAAGCCGGGAAGAGAAATCTCCCAAAAATACGAGGAAAATCAAAAGCAGTATCGAGAAAGAAGAGGAAGATATTGTTAGTTCATTTTCTGGTAGGTATATAATGTATTACATATCAGTTTAGAGCGAAAAATCAGTCGAGTAGAGACGGAAAAGGAAAATGGAAGAAACTAAGGAAAAAAGGAAAAAAAGAGGGGGAAACACGTAGGTTGCCTATTCTTTAACGAACAGCGCTAAACTTGACTTACGATATTGACGTACGGCGTAATTTTATCCATGATCCAGGTGCCGTAGCGGGAACACTGAGCCAATCAGGGAGACTTCAAGATATTAATATCATTGGGAAAACAGTAGAACTAGGGTGTCACTTTATCAAAGCTTATTTAGAATTTCAAACCAAAGGAGCCCGAATGACAAATATCATTCAACTTTTTAGGAAGTTCCGGGCGGATGAGAGGCGGAACCACTGTTTGTCATCAAGTCTACTGGCTACTTTACAGCATTTCCACAAATACTAGCGTCCTGGTGGCTATCGGACACTGGAATGATATATTCGAAGAGCAAAGCTTTTACGCTAATGTCCTAACTAAGGAAGTAGTCGGAATGGGATTGATTGTCATGGAAACTCTCATTTGTGGAATTCCAGTACGCATGTGTCACGTGGTATACCCAATGCTCTTTACGATTTTGTACATCATATTTACCGGTATTTACTATGCTTCGGGGGGTACCAATATCCAAGGCAGAAGCTACGTGTACCGTCTGCTGGACTATGAGAACATCAACTTATGGTCTGGTGGCATTCTAGTTTTAACAGTGTTTGTCGCTCAGCCTTTGATACAGTTAGCGTTTTATGTTGTCTCTGTGACCCGCCGATGTCTTGCTGACCGAGTTTGTCGATGTCGGCGTCGTCGTTAGATGATACATGGAAGTTTGTGAGTGCGTGACAAGGAAGAGCCGACGCAAGTTTCTAGACGAATCGACCCATCGGTTACTCGCAAGTGCAGTGACCTGAATGGCTAGCCTTATCATCAGATGACCATGCCGTCTATCGATCGATATTCATGCGAGACGTATCCCATGCCGCTAACCTTTTTTTGTTAATCTGTAATTTTTTTTATAAGGTCGTCTGCTCGGGGTTGTCAGTAAACCATAGCAGTTAGCCCTGCAAAACATTCAAACCAAATAGTCATAAGATGTGCATTA
Source organism: Actinia tenebrosa (assembly GCF_009602425.1). The sequence goes on from NW_022260213.1 coordinate 161,390, forward strand.
GATTCCCCTTGTGGGGAATTCCTCTAGTTACCTCTAGTTACTTCTAATTACCTTCCTCAGTATATATCCTCTAAGATCTCTAAGTCCATGTTATCACCAGTTTATGTACCTCAATGCATTGTCTTCCATATTGCTTCAGTTTTGAAACCACAAAATTTGTTAACATAAATTTTATGGTTATTTGACTTATCAGAATGCATCGCCTGACAACTATGTACATACCGTAACTAAGCTTCCAACGTTCTCCAGATTATTTTAGTTTGAATCTTCTGATATGTAACTCAGCTTGTAACCTGAAGTGAAAATAAAAATATTATATACACCTAATTGCAGGAACGTTGTCATGTAAAGATCTTTCCACGTGCCTGTATATGTACGACTCGTTTTATACTTTTTTTCATTTTACTTTTAATTCCAACTAGCTGGTTTCTAAATATGTTTAATTTTTATTACCAATCAATAAAATAATCTTAAATCCCCCATGAATTGGTCACAAGGTTTAAGATGGTAAAACAGAGCGTATATATGAGGTCATTATTCGATATTTTCTATCCATCGTTTCACATGGTGACTTCGATACCACTCCATCCTGGTCGATCGCATCAGTATAATTAATCAACGTCTTCTTGGAGCTCGAGGGTTTTTCAAAAAACTTTCTGGATCATCAGTTTCAATGATCTAAACTCATATTCCGCATTTGGTTTATGTACGTGCTTCATAAACTACTATAGTTAGAGAAAGTAGTGGCGATCTGATTTTTCTTCAGTACTACTGATTTTGTTGAAACACTGGCTCTTATTGATAAAACAAAGATTTCAATAGATTTATGAGATGTCGTTGCAAGCCTGAGTAATTCTACGTTTGATTACCATCGAGTTTCTAATATATCATGATCATTTTACGGTTCATCGCCTTAACTTCCTGTCTTTTTAGTGTGAAAACATGTAGCATGATGGCAGAATATACGTTGTACAACCTCACTGTTATGTATGTTGATGCAGCTTCGAGAAATTAAAAGTGACTTAAGTGAACCAAACGAAGATGATCATCATGAAGCTTTTCATATTCTCTGCTATTGTAATTTTGCAACCTTATTCTTCAGCGATTGCTTGGGATTTTATTATAGAGCGTAACTCAACAAATAAGTTGGCCAATAGTTTAGTCGATTCTATCGATAAGTTTAACATTTCTGAGTGCTCCAGTAGTGATGCTTGTACAAAGTTTCGTAGTGAAAAACTAGTGGACAGATGCCAATGTATTTGCAGTCAGGGCAAGAGCACGTTTGGTTTTTATAACAACCAATGGGGATGTACTGACAACTCGATTGTGCAGCAGCATGCASGTAGAAATGTTTCAGCGATCATTGGGGTTTATTGCAATTATATTCAAAAATATTTGTCAGTATTCATTATTGTATCCATGCATTAAGTCATGAGAAGAATGGTTGTCTATATTCATGGAAGGGATTTTTTCCTTTTCAGCTTGCAAATATACTTTACAACGTCCAGGTAGCAAGGGGGACCATGATCCATTACTCGCATTACCAGTTCTAGGACCTCACAACGACAATAACTATGTAGGGAATATCCCTTCTGATAAAAGCTGTAAAGTCATAGCAGCAAATGCAACATTTCTGGAGTGTAATGGTACCTGGGGCAAGTTGATTGGGTCCAATCTGAAAAGAAAGCTGGCCTTTCAAGGTCATAAAACAGGAACTGTGTTCGTTGGGCCGGTGAGTTAGTATGATAAATAATATATTTCGATAATGATCACAATTCCGTTGGTAAAAAACAAAATGGAAAATGATAGATCTGCGCACAGCTGATTTTCCCTTCGTTGTTGTTAGTACCAGCCATCATCAGCAGCAGATCCTTCTCTCGATGGTCGAGTCATCAAGATTGCTATCAAGTGTGAAGGGCTGACATGGAACCCATCACAGTGTGTTACCTTCAAAATCAAAGGACAGCTTACATGTAGGTTTAACTTAATCTTAATTTTTTCTTTGTAACTTGTACTACACAAGAAATGAGGAGTAGGTAATTGAATACCCCTATGTACATGAGTAAATGCTCTTTTTTGTTTGTTTTCCTAAAGGTTCAACAAAGGTTCCTCATGTGACAACTCAATCACTTGCAGTGAGCACAACACGAAAAGTACATCCATTATCGTCCATTGAGTTTGAAATAATCTTATACAGCCATTTTCAAAAATTGTGACCACCAACAAAAATTATATCCATATATTAATATATCGGGAGCAACATATGGATTATTTTTATCTTTGACAAAATTTTGTTTCAGGAAGTGCCGATCATAACAATATTCACTTTCACAAAACAGCTAGGAGAAAATGTACTGACGATGCAAGCTTTGTTTCTTGCAAATAAAAGACTATCATAAAGTGATATAGTTATGTATTGTAAAAGACCTTAATTTTCGCGGGATGGCTAGCAATATATAATATAAAAACTATCCTAATATAACTATTGTTATTATTACATAGATCATGACAACTGGCAAAGAAAAATCTGATGATGACGAGCCAACAATTGCTGCAGCAGTTATCGCATGCTCAGTGGTTGGTGCGGTTATCTTGATCATTTTCGTCGTGGTTATTATTACATTGGTGATATACTTGAGACGAAAAAAAGCTAAAGCAAAGTGAGTTGCAATTCTTTGGGGTATGCTGACCTATGCTGACCCTGTGTTATATCCGATATTTTCTTATATTTTCCCTGCTTTAGCAGAGTCATAAAATTCTGTTAGCACATGGAGGATGGTTTTGAAACGGTTAAAATGACATAATAAAGGCCGAAGAATAGATAGGGCTATCCGACGGATAAATCTTATCCGGCATCGACTTATATGCACTGCATAGGAATTTATCCATCGGATAGCGCTATCCACATTTCGTACGACCGGGCCCAGTCTAAAATGTGACAGGGGATAGGTTCTAAACTTTTTTCTTGTCGCCCCCAGTGAAAAAACTAGTGAAGTGATGGAAAAGACGGAAAGAACAGAAGATAACGGTAAGTCGATTATTAATGCAGTCCCACATTGCCGGATAAAACAGCCATAATAAAGACTAAGTATATATCCATACAAGGGGGAGGGTTTTACAGCGTCAGATCACCACTAACATAGTCTTGACAATTCGAACATGCACTTCGTCAGAGTAAAAGGAATGAAGGCTTGAAAAGTCGCGGTACTTGCTACGAAGTATTTAGTTGCTAGCAAACTGCAATATGGTATCTAGGCCTGAATCCTTTAAGTTAAGTAATCAAAAAGCATTTACAGTGAGGAGTCCGACTTACTATAATCATTAATCTTATATCAGAGACTCTTTTCCAACTTACAAGAACGAGCTCGAGAGGAAAAAATGTGTGCCTGTACGTTTGCAAGCATAGTAAGACAAGTCCACATATTACTATTTTCGACTTTTTTCAGATAATCAAGAGTCTGCTCAACTTCGTGGTAGTACCACGAGGGAAGTTGATCCATACTATCAAAGCCTTAGAGAAGCACCAGTACCAGGCCAAGGTATGATATTGTAAGGTATCAATTATCAATTATCAAGAAATCAAACAGCGGGCAGTGTTTAAAATATTGATGTTGCCGTGGCAGAAAATCAAGAAACTAGTAGGTACGAAAGAGAAACTTCGCCGCACTATCAGTACCCAAGAGAGGTAATGAGGACTTGCCAAGGTAATTATTCAAAGCCAAATTATAAACCCATTAATTAACAATTATTATTCCCGATACTCACTGAGCCTGAGGTGAATAATTGTTTTAGTATAATTACACAGGTGATTCTTTCAAAAGAAGAAAGAAAAAAAGAAGAAATAAGATACATTTTTTCCCGGTAACAGCAACAAAACGGCTGGCCGCCATTTTGGATTATGGCTGGAGGCCGATTATCGTGTGATAGTGTGAGTTTTTCGACCAATCAGCGCGGGAGATTTTTAATAATCATTACCATTATCCAAGAGTAAGAATGGTAACTTACCAAGGTTGGTAATAAGTCAAGTCGAAGTTATTCAATACCAACTTAAAGTATGTTAAACCGGAAAAATAATTTACCATTGTATCGAGGCGAAGGAATTAAAAAACAGTGCAGAATTAAATTGCTGACAAGTGCACAAAGAAATGTCTTATGGGATAAACGTTTATTCAGATTCCTTCAAAGCGGACATGTTTCTTCCGTAACAACAATTCCTCATTATTCTCACCAATACTGACATACTTAAACCTATCGCTTATGATGTAAAACAAACTTGAATGACTTTTGAAGTAGCAAAAAATCGAAAAGGCGAATCGACTTTTCGCCAAGAAGGGTCTGGTTACGAGAATGGGAAAAAGTTATTCGCTGTAAATTTTATAATCAAAGAAACGTCTTTAATATATATTAATTATTTTTAGATCCAGACTACGTCAATCACCCTGTTGCCAACAGAGACGATGAGAGTCACTACGAGATCATGAATCCTGTTTATCGAAACTCTGGAAACAGAAAGCAAGTTGAGCCTCCTTATGTGAATATCTCACAGATCAACAACTATAGTACTCAAATATAAACTTGAGTGTTTCAGGTAATGGCTCCTAGTATTTTTCTGTGATCACACTTGTGATCTGAAATCGGCATAGGTGGGAACGCAAAATAGATGCTGGGAGAATGCCTTTTCTCGAGTTGCATTTAAAAAAACTTATGTCAATCGTACAACACTAACAGCATAGCGACTCTAAAAGAATTAGAAGAAACGAAAAAATTGATAAATAATGTTCACTTTCGTGAGCAATCTGTCAGGCATCCTTCAGTATTAATAATAGTGGAGGTTTCCTTCCGAGGAGAAACCTTCAAGAATTGTCAAGATAATGGTTACCCTGTGGCGATGCCTTGGTGTTTGCATTAGGAAGACTGGTAACGAAGAGATAGATGATTACCACCTCAAAGCAAGAACTGATGGCATGAAACAATTCAATATTTTAGGTCTTATCTTAGGTCTAATTAAAAAAGGCCTTTAGAACTAGTTTTTGCTAGAGTACAAACACTAAAGATTTGCAACATCAATAGTACTAAATACTGTGAAATTGTGCTAATTCTATTGTTTTCTATTATGTAATTAGTGCTATTTAGTTCTAAATAGTGCAAAGTATTGCACGCTTTTAATGTTTGTACTCCATCTACCTGATCTAACGATCTATTATTATTGTACCCTAGGCCAATTAACGAAAAAGCTTTCAATAAATAGGTGCATGGTTAGTTATTCGCAATTACTGTATTTCTTAATTGGTGCCTCAAGGACTGAGGTATGAGTTAGATTGGACTTTCACACGAAATATGACATAATATTAACAAGAAATGAACTATTTTAAAACGGATTTCATTTTTTTCTAGCATATATTAAAAAATTTCTTAGCAAGATATGATCTATGATAAAATTCTTAACACTATTTTTAAAAAAACTCCGTCACAAACACGACCCATGCGGAAATTGCTTAAAATTCCTGATCCGTGACATCATCGTTAGCCATCCTAACCTAGACGTCACAGGTCGCACGTAAATCCAAAAAAATCTTACCTAACATTGTTTTATTTTTTATTTTTATGTGACAATTTAATCCACAATTCTAGTTAACTAATTTAATAGCATTACTTATGTCTTAAAACCTTTTTATGATATTATGCATACACTCAGCCTTAAGCAAGCAAGTGAGCCATGCAGTTAATAAATAATCAGTCAATGACACTTTAACAGAAGAAATGGGTGCTCTTTTATTTTTACTGTCAAGAAATGATAAATTATGATATTTGTTTAAGAGAATCAAGAAGGTTCTCTTAACGCAGAAATTTATTTTAAGTCATGAAAGAATGTGCTTGATTATGCGACTAAGATGACGTATGTTTATTGCCCGATCTTATTTTTTGATGTTTTACTCCGATTCTCTCTCTCGTTCTTTGGAAAATAACCTTTGCTATAACTTCATTGTGAAGGTACCACGAAGCAAAGCCTACGGTTTGAAAATCAGGGTCAATTGCAACGAAATTGTTTAAATGAAATCTATGAATTGGAAAACAAAATGACTGCCATGAAATTCTTTATAGTTGCTTCGATTGTTTATGGACTTGTTTCTTCAGCAATTGCTTGGGATTTTATTATAGAGCGTAACTCAACAAATAAGTTGACCAATAGTGTAGTCGATTCTATCGATAAGTTTAACATTTCTGAGTGCTCCAGTAGTGATGATGCTTGTACAAAGTTTCGTGGTCAAAAACTAGTGGACAGATGTCAATGTGTTTGCAATCAGGGCAAGAGCACGTTTGGTTTTTATAACAACCAATGGGGATGTACTGACAACTCGATTGTGCAGCAGCATGCAGGTAGAAATGTTTCAGCGATCATTAGGGTTTATTGCAATTATATTCAAAAATATTTGTCAGTATTCATTATTGTATCCATGCATTAAGTCATGAGAAGAAAGGTTTTCTATATTCACGGGGGTAATTTGTTTCCACTTTCAGCTTGCGAATATACTTTAGAACGTCCAGGTAGCAAGGGAGACCATGATCCATTATTAACACTACCAATTCTAGGACCTCACAACGACAATAACTATGTAGGGAATATCCCTTCTGATAAAAGCTGTAAAGTCATAGCAGCAAATGCAACATTTCTGGAATGTGATGGTTCCTGGGTCAAGTTGATTGGGTCCAATCTGAAAAGCAAGCTGGCCTTTCAATATAATAAAACAGGAACTGTGTACGTTGGACCGGTGAGTTAGTATGATAAATAATATATTTCGATAATGATCACAATTCCGTTGTAAAAGACAACATAGAAAATGATAGATCTGCGCGAAGCTGATTTTCCCTTCGTTGTTGTTAGTACCAGCCATCGTCAGCAGCAGATCCTTCTCTCGATGGTCGAGTCATCAAGATTGCTATCAAGTGTGAAGGTCTGACATGGACCCCATCGCAATGTGTTACCTTCAAAATCAAAGGACAACTTACATGTACGTATTCGTCAGGTAAATAATATAGTGTTTGTACTAAATAACGTGATTGAATCGGTAATAATTTAGTACTTGTGCATATGATATCCAAGGTTGGTTGTATGTAATGATGCATTTAAGATCTAAATGCTTGTTTCCTGTTTCTCAAAGGTTCTCCAAGAAATAATCCACCAATTAATCCAAATGAACCGACTGCAACACCGCCCCCTAGTGTAAGTAACAGAAACTTATCATATAACCTTCTACTTGGAGAGCAATAAACCATTCTTAATATTTACTATCGTATTATTATTATTATTATTATCATTATCATTATTATTATTATTATCATTATTATTATTAT
>NW_022260213.1:174215-191939 GCF_009602425.1 Actinia tenebrosa
AATAAAACTTGCCATAATAATTTATATAGCGCTTATACATTGCTGTTCTAAGCACTTTAAATGATTCAATTTTTTAAATGATTTCAGTTTCACCGCCTACATAAGTCATATACATAGCATAGTTATGTATAGTAGAAAATCTAGTCTTTGATACCGCTCTGACTCCTAGTTGTTATTTCATAGGCCCTTTCATGGCCAGTTCAAGACCTACAGACGATACAAAGGTCAGCATCGTTACCACAGCAACAAGAAACGTAACAACGAAAACTGAGCCTCCACTGCCGAGGCATCTCCACCGTCCTAAAATAGGGGCGAGCAGGGTAAATTGGAAAACAATTTCAATTTTTTCCATACTTTTTCTTCTGTTAACGATGATGGTTTCAATTCTAGATGTAACATTTATTCCATTTATTAGTTTATTTGTATTGCTGCGAAATATTTTTTTGCGTAGTAAGTCAGTTCAGCTTTCATGCTATTTGTAAATTTAGTATAACATATGAAAAAAAAAATTCAGTCGGTTTGCTAGAGTTGTGATCATAAGATATATATACTAAACGTTCACCTTTTTAAACGTTTGCTTTCAAAATTGATAATCACTTCACGAATCCCATCAACCATCATCTTTATTATCCTACAGAAAAACATAGAGAAACGAGAAAGCGGCGTTGACGATCAAATAACAGTATTCCATCCACTGGCCGTGATACTGGGTGCCTTTGCTGTGGTGATTGTGACCATTGTAGTTGTTTCAGCCTTTGTTGTCATGGTAATGAGAAAAAAACTTAACAGGTACGTCATCATAAACTGATAATGACTTGCGGTTGCTAGTTGGGACTTAAGGTATTAGTAACRGATTTGGTCCCCTATAGATCCTACACGCGCCACCTCAAATGTTACAATATTTTGCCAAAGTATTGTTTGTAACTAAACTGACGTTTTGTTAGTCTTTCGAGTATAAAAGGTACGCCGTCATACTTCTTAGGTGTGATGTCTTCCAGTCCAAAATAAAGAATAAAAAGGGTCATTTTGAGGCATAGCAAATGAAAATCGATTGAATATGTGGAATATGCGGTCATGGGAAAAGAGGTTGCAAAAATGAGGATAGTTTTCTTCGGCTGCATCACATTGGGTCATTCAATGTTGTAAACTTCAGCTATAATCAAAACCCGAAAAGTATATATGTAAACTAATATATACATAAAAGCCTCTAATAGGAGGAAACTGATGATTTTTAAGTAAGTAATGCGCATCGTCTGCGATTATTACGTAAGATGAATATGTTGACACCAGGAATCCCTGCTCAGAACCTCATTCCTTTTCACTTTCAGCTTCGACGACCAGAGAGATGAAGATGATGGTGATCTTAAGTTTTTGTTCTGAATAATCAGTTTATTATCGAGATTATTTTGCATTGATGCCGGTTAAAAACTGCCTAGTCTCGTACCCAGAGCTCGTCGCGCAATAATGACAGGGCTCTGGGTCTAAAGCGGGTCAAGCACTGTCACTGTGGGATCCCATCAATGTAGTACGACGTTTTAAGTCTTGTTGTTTGATTAGTCATGTCCATATAATTAAAACTACAATGAAGTTCTTACAATGATTCCCCAATTCAAACTTCAACCATACTCCCAAAATAAGGAAATATTGGATGTCACTAGTTGTATGAAGTGACTTCCAGTGATAGTGATATTGTCAAATATGTAAAAACGGATGCCATCGGCTTGTAGATAAGGCTAAGGGGGCTAAGGGGCATGCGCAAACGCAGTAGCCGATCGACTCTTCCAATAAAAACTCCAAGCCAAACCGAAGCAAAACTTACCCTCTTGGAGGGGAAATAGAAACTAGTGGAACTTACCATATCAGGAAACAACTTTGACTTTGAGGCAATAGTAAATCACTTGTTGGTGTCTGAATGTATACATTTTACAATCATCAGCCAAGTAATTCGTCAGGGTGATAGGAGATTCTTGCTTTTGCAGCTTAAATTGCTGTTCCAAAGCAGAAGCTGTAAAAGTTATTGAAAACATTTCCAGAAACTTCGGGGCTCGTGGGATAATACAGTACGACCGGCATTTGCTCGCCTTCCCTGTATAAAAAAAATCAATTAAAAAAAAATCGGTGTATTTTTTCAATGGGATGGATGGTTTATTCTTTTCATAAAAAAAGGAAAAGTCGTGGGACTCGTTATAAAAATGTATATGTGTAAACGTATCAAAGGTTATTTTTCTATTGAACCATACAATTATATTCTATCCAATATCCTAGCAATTGTATTCTGCGATCCACGTGTTTGTACATACATAAAATACCATACAACTAAAGACTCTCAATCGAGTCTGAATTTTAATATATCAAATTAAACGTGGCCTATATTCGGCTAACTTTTTGGAAAAATATGTATTATTTATGAACATAGCAAAAGAGTTCATTTTCAATGATTATGTAGAAAAAATAGCTAGAGTGGTCTATAAACTATGGTCAGACCATTTTCACACCAGTCTTTTATTTTGCGTCAGCTGAAACAATAAAAATGAGAGATCCTAAGAAGAGGAGGTTGGGTTTAGTTGTACACTTGTCTGTATTCTTTTCGATCAATTGTCCCAACATATGTTTTGTTTCCACTGAAACTGTCTTTATTGGAGAGTCAGAGAAAAGAGCAAAAGTGAATAGCGAATAGAATAGGTTCTCAAAAGGAGAGCCGGGTTTGGAGCAATATACCTCTCGTTCTTCAGCTTAATGTTTTCCCATTTCATTCCCTAGAGTACTGTTTCTTTGTTTAACGGTTGAAAGGCACATGAATAAGAAAGACATGAATATGGATAAAACTCAATGTTTTCCCATTTCAAACCATGAGTAATTCTATGAGTACCATTTCTTTGTTTAACGGTTGTGCACAAGACACATGTAAATGTTTGAATTTTTTCCGATGTTTTACCATTTCAGACCACGTGTCATTTCTTAGAGTCTTAGAGTATCAGTTCTTTGTTTAACGCTTGGTCCGATGAGAAGCCCGACACATGACGGCGGAGACAGTTGGTAAAAAAGATTGTTCAATCGTCAACGGGTCGAATGACACGACGAGGTATTAAATGGGGAAAAACATTACGCACAAGGTACAGAGGTGCTTTAGTAAGTTCAATCACCTTTTCTAATCGACATCACACCCATGTTCAGTATCATATCACAACACACCCAGCCGAAAAGAGGTACAACCGACTGTAGTCTCTAACCCTCCGCGATCCATGAAAAGCAAGTTTTTTCCTAAAAAAAAMCCAGAGAAATATCAAAATAAGTTGCAGAAAAAACACAGCTATTGATCCGCGGTAGCATGAAATGAAGATACTTAACCGGTATAGCATAAGGTGTTATCCCCCCCCTTCCTTTCTTATTCGACCTCGGCCATGTATAATGCACAAAAAGGTTCCGTTTGTTATTGTACCTTGCTGTTTAGTTGTTAAGTCTCAACATTCATGGATACGCATTTTGCGCCAAATAATGCCAGTTGATGAGAACCACGTAATGATTGATGGGTTGCAAGCTTTCCAAGAGAGTCAAAAAACAAAAACATGGCGGCCATTGTGGTGCCGTTAACAATGGATGCCAGTAAGAAATCTTTTGTTAAATGGTACCAACATGGCCGCGATGACGTAACGTGCAAACGAAGAATAGAGTGTTAAATGAATAAAGGGTATCAAAAACTACCTTAGACGTTTCCAAAACCCCTAAAACGTTCATTCGTTATTTTCTCCTCATAGAAGTAGGAAAGACCATATGCCGACAAGACACCCCAAACTCAAATATTTGCGCAGCGGTCGAGTGATGTCTCGTCGTAAGATCCCTAAGTACCGTAATGTTAACTAAACTCTTTCTTTCAATATTGAAGTGCATTAACCACTTGAACACCTGTAGATTGCTAAATATCATGTACATTGGATCCACTTCACACGACCAGTGTATATATTATATAAAGACCCAGAAAAGTGAAAGATTTTTTATGTTCAGGATCATTTTGTAGTTGATAAACCCAATCTTGTTCGGCAAAGGTTTTTTAACGCTTTCGATAACATGAAGTCTGTTTTCCTCGTGTTATGTTTCATTGGAGCTACTCTGGCTTTCGAAGTAAGTAAATCAAGTTTCTAAAGGTGTTACTGACATACTATATGGCCGGGAGTGAATATAGATGCTCCACATTTCGAGATTATATTAAATATATCTTTTCTTTTCCCTTCACTCTTTCTTCATTTCTTTCTTCCTTTTTGCTTTGTTCTCTTTTATTTTCTTTTAGTTTTAGCTTCTGTTTCCAGTTCGTTTTTTCTTTTCCTTGTTTACCGATYCACTAGTTTAATTCGTTTCGCTTTCTTACACTTTCTCCCTTCCATTCTCTACGCAACTCCTTTTCTCTTTTCAGTTTTCTTATTTCTTTTCCTTTCTTTCTACTTGACAGTTCAGCTTATTTCATTTCATTTCTCTTGATTTGATTTTTTTGATGTTCATCTCCATTATTAAAAAAAAATTTTACTCATTAGGAGTGTTCGTCTGGTTCTGAATGTGGTAAAGATCGTTGTTGTCTTTTCAACAAAGTCTGTTTTCCTAAGCTGCCGAAATACGCACCATGTAACACGAAGGTATGATTGGGAATGACTTTAACCCAACTGCATTACTTTACCTTTCAATTCTAATCAGCCAGAGAAATAAGAAGGGCAACCCAAGCATGCAAGGTTCTCTTTCATAACCAAAAGTGACCAAGTTTGAGCCATCAACATGATACTGAAGATAGAGTATAAAGAAAGAAAAATATTAAAATGTAAAATATTGTGTAAAGCCCCTCTCTTATTTAAAGAGTGACTCACCAAAACGCTTCTGGAACTTTCAAATGAATATTCAAAATTGTAATTCCTCGTGAGAATAGTAAGACAATGGGTTCTACTGATTAACTGAACGAAAGAAGGTGTGCAAGGGATTCTTGTATTAAACGTTTAACATCAAAAGTGTTTAAATATTAATTCCTACCTCTGTTCTAAAAAAAGACTCTTGGAATAGACTTACAATATTTATCTTCTATATATAAAACATCTTATGATCGATCAACAGAGTGCTCAGAAATGTGGCTGCAAGGATGGTCTTTCTTGTAAAGTCACTCGTGAGCTGACTATCGCTGGAAATCTCATCCAAATCAAACAATGCATGCCTGCAAATGAAGACATCAAAGTGGAGAAACTGACCAATCAGGATGTCCAGGAGACCCTGCAGCCCGGTAGTACAAACCCTGCACCAAATCCCGCAGGGAGATTCTACCCTGGCAAGGTAAATGATTGGTAGAATATACTAAGGATATACTATTTATCGTGTGTGAGGGGGGTTAGAAGAGGGTGGGAGCAGCTATACATTGACAAAGGGAGAACTTCAGCACCAGTAAAGGTTCGATTACACGCAGCAATTGTCTCTGCAACTTGTCTGGCAACAGCGTTGCGACAAAAGTTGCAAGAGTGTTTGCATGGTGTAACGTGGACGCAATCATTGGCAAACGTATAACTTAATTCTATTTTTCTCAACGATTGCTGCAACTCGTCTCGCAATATTTTTTTAAATTGTTCTGCATGTTATAACACGCTGCAATGTTCCATGCAACGCCACTGCGAGACAAGTTGCAGAGAAAACTGCTCCTCGCAATCGCACCTCAAGAGGGGATCATAACTAAAAGATAGTGCCTGTTGAGAAGAATAAGTAAATCTTTATGTTGCAGCGTATATCCCCCACCCCCCCCCCTCCCCCCAGTGATAAATAATGACCAGACGTCCCTTACTGAAATTCTATCAAATGTGATGTCGTTAATAAGACTATACATTTACTGAGGTGTAACGTGTAATTTTCGTGTGCCACGAGACAATAACCATCAGAGTCTATGATTGCCATTTCAAGACATTTAAAAGTTATCACAGTCATTTGAATATAGTTGCCACGTGATCATAATCACCACGTGATTGTAGTTACCATAGTGATTGTAGTTACTATAGTGATTAAGTTAATCGCTGTACTGTAGATGACATGTGATCGCAGTTGCCCCATGATTGTTACGTGTATTGCATTACAATAATCTCTTTTTGTTTGATTTGCTTTAGAAATGCCAAAACGCAAGTGATTGTTTCTGGCCAAACACGTGCTGTTTGTTCGAATCTCGCTGCGGTTTCAAGCTCCCAAAGTATTTCACTTGCTATTTCACTGTAAGTGCTTACTGTCATTACATCAGTCATTACATCAGTGCGCGCATAAATCCATGGTGATGTTTCTGGCTTCCTGGTGTGGATGGCGGGGGCATCCGATTGTCAGTTAACGGTTAAACCCTATCCCCACCCTCTACCGAGATATCCTTTGCTTGTCACGCAAATAGGCTTCGTGGGTAATGCTCGACAATGATTTGTGACAGAAGAAACATTTCTTATAGCACGTAGCCTCGGAAGCATATTTCGGAAGCGGACAATTACCTTAACTGTTTTTCTTGCTTGATTTTCATTGCAGAGCAAACACAAGTGTGACTGCATGAACGGATACGTCTGCAAAACGACAACCACCGTCATGCTACCAGTTGTTGGAACTCCCTTCCCCATCAAGCAATGTGTTCCCACATCTGATGCTTAGATCTCCGCCATTCAGGAAAAGATCACCTGCTAGGTATACTCAACCGACTCTGCAGGCTGAAGCATTATGATAGCTGATATTTTAAAAATTGAACAACATATGAAATAAATATTAATCTTTAGGGAAAACTGTTGTGTTGCTTTGGCAAGAAAATAGATTGAAATCTGCTCCAATGTGTGTTGTTCTTGTCCATAAAAAAAAAAACGGTTTCACGACAAAAATATATCGGTTACTATAACGTACTAAAGCTGAATTTKAAAGAAGTGGCACTCTGAAATGGACTTTATTTTCGTGGTCATGATTGAAAATGGAAAAAGAAACCCAGAAACAAAGGATGGAAAATTGCATAAAATGAATAGATGAATAGAAAATGCTCCGTCCCACCAAGTAATCGTTGGGTCAGGACCATGTTTTAACATCAGAACCATATGCCCCTCCAGGTAAAGAAAATAGTAATTTATTACAAAAGTAAATTTAAAAAAAAAAAACACAACTTTTTTAACGGATTAATAACGACCCTAAGGGACAGGTTCGATTATAATCGTGAAACCTTTTACTTTAGACCGTTTGTCCAAGTTTGTCCATTATTGCGAATCATCTCAGTGTCATTATTCCCCATGAATATCTTGAGTCCCTGCTTTGAGATGATATCGATAAAAAAATCCAAACATACATTCAATCTAATAAGACAAAAAAGGAAAATTATTAAGAAATTAATCCATTACAAGTAAAAGAAGCTATCAAAATGCTTTTGCTTTCTTTTGTGCACTAGTTTTCTCATCTCCTCAATCTTCTTCTGCGTCTTTAGCCGTTGTTGTATCATTTCTTTGTTTATTTCTGCGCTAGCACCAGCGATATCTTCACGGATTCTACTTATCCATCGTTGAATATCATTATCAATTGTCTGTATCTGTTCAAATGTGTTTTTTCTTAACGAAGGATACTGAGAAGCTTTGTCGAGATTGCGTTTCATATTGTTACGAATTCCTCTTGAATTATAAGCAAAAAAGTGCATCTGTTCGTTGTGGTTGTTTCTCTGGATTGCTGGCTGGAAAAATGCAGAAGGGTTCTTTCCCTTGGTTACTCTTGTTTGCTGTTTTCTTCTCAGAAAAACTGTCCCCTCTGGTGTTTTCGGCAATTGCAGTCTTTCAATTTTGGGCAGCAGAAATCTTTGTGGATTTTTTCCTTCTTTTTTGACGTTTTTTGCATCTTGTTTAACTTTTGTGGTCACTGCTAAACTTGGGAAAAACAGCGAAGAAGAGTGATGGAACGCAAGTTCTGGTAAATTTGAATCAACAGGGATCTTTGGAAGATGAATGTGGCTCCTCAATTCGCCATCTTTCACCAAGGATTTTTCTCTCTTTCTTACAAGAAGCAACTTTTGCTCAAGAAGCCTATCCTTGCTTTGAGTTGTCTTTTTTGGCAGTTTTCGTTTTTCTTCAGTTGTTTCCACTTGATTTAGCTCGGAATGATCTTCTTCCTTCATTGATGAACCACTCAAATGAAGATGCTTCTAAACTCTAGCTATACCTTTGTATCTCTAAAAATGAGGTATCGTGCCGTAATGCCAATTTTTAAACAATCAGGCAATTGATTTCCATGTTAAAAAAGTTGTGCCTCGCCAATTATTTTGTACGTGTTTAGTTTACCAACTTCCTCGAACCGAATAACCTGCAGAGCTGTTTCTAACAACACTGGCGTTAAACGTTTTACACCTTTGCTAATGATAGCTAACTGAATGATTTCCTTCTTTTGAACCGAAGCTGATCTTGGACAATTAGCACCTTAGAATGAGCTAATGATGTCTTTAAGAATACTAAACTAACGATATGGATATAAAGCCATTTGGTTTTCTTTACAATACTAGATGCTGTATATAGTAAACAGTTGAAGAAACAATAATATGACCTAAGTTTATTCTTTTGATAAAGTTCTCAGATACAAGCCACGTACGTTGACATTTTAAAATTCAGACTTTATTGCGAGACAGTTCAGTCGTATGGTGCTTCATGTATTGACGACTCTTAAAACTCCAGTGTATGCAGGCTTAGCCTCGAATACAGAAGCTCCTTGTTTTGTTATTCTATTTCTGCTTTTGTTTACCGACCTCAGAAATGAGGGTAAGCAAGCATACAGTGAGCTTTAAGAGTAGTCAAAAGTACAAACACGTGGATTATCAAATACAAGTGATGACGTAGGAATAAAATATATAATTTACTATATACGACCTTCCTACCTTTTAGCAATAATAAGAATATATGGTAGAAATGCTAGTCTGTTCACTATTCCGACTTTGTAATCGAATCTACTATGTAATTTTGAACATCTTATTCCGGAGAGCCCCGGATCGTCACCTAGAATTCCAATATCTTGAACATGGCCTATTGGATAACAATGTAGTGAAAGTTATGTACAAAGATTGGATTTTAACGCTTCATTAACTGTGATATCTTGGATGATAAATTGAGATCAACATTTGATATTTTGGCAGAGAATTGTTTTGGGAAAAAAGTTAAAAAACACCTAGTGATTCAGCAAACCACCATTGTTTTCTAACCTGATTTTCCATCCTGGAAACAATCTTGAAACCATAAGTAACCCGGCATTTATTGATAAGATCGAGTTCCACTTTTTACATTACTGATCTTTTAAGGAAAATATATAATTTCTCATTAACAAAACCGTAAATGTTTTTTTAACTTTAATATAACATGCTCGATTAATGAACAGCTTAATTATCTTCAACAAAAGTTTCATCACTGCAGTTATTAGTATATCATTCATTTTAGTAGCTCTTTGCGAAGAGATATTTTGTTATCAATGTATAATGTTCTTATTTTGCGGTGCAGTCGGTGATGATCTCTCTCGAGTCGTCTATAAATGACGTCATCATGCGGTATAAATCCATCTGCTTTTTTATTGGCTACAAGTACGACCCCTTTTGAAGGTTTGCGTCTGTATTAAGAAGTGCWTACTAAAGATTGGATTCTAGATTAAGCGCTACGTGCTCTGCCCAATCTCTTTGATGAGCATGATCCACGTGATCATGAACCTCTCTTGAGGGAAGCAAAAGAACATTATTAGGACAACTCCTTGATGCACTACGATACCTTGAGGGAAAAGAGTAGAAAGAGAACTTCCTATCTTTGTGGGGTGTGCCACGGCGCCTTGCTCTTGGTCCTCTAAAAAACGCATAGCACGAGTTGCACTCTGATTGGAGTGTCCCAAATATGAAAGGATTGATGCTGCTGTTTGCATATACTAAGATATTGGCAAAGACAAGTAGTGTAGTAAAGTAATCAGATTGCGACCCTGATCCAAAGTCATGCCACAACCACATGACATGCGTCGGCAAGAAACAAACAGCAAATGCGAAAACAGCCGCGATAAAAATTTTAACGATTCTCAAATTTCTCTGTGCTCTACATTTGATCATTCGTTGTCCGTTTCTTGTCTTTTTGCCAGGAGAGAAAATTCCTCTCATCCTTTTGATGTCTCTGTACAACTTGGCGGCTACCAGCAAGTACGCTATGGTTATGACAATCAACGGGCACAGATAAAGCGCCACAAACACTGACATGGTGTAGATCCTCACAAATAATGTCCCATTTGGCCATACTTCAATACAGTTGTTATCTTCGTACGACAATACAAGAATGTATGGAGAAACAAGGATAATGCTTCCAATCCACGTCACTATGATTATGATCCTCGAAGAATGGCCTTTTATGCGAGGTTTAAAGGGGTAGATGATAACACGATGCCGCTCAAGGCTCATTGCTAGCAGCGTTGCTACTGAAACTGCCATGAGAATCGTCTGAAATGGATAGACAATCTTACACAAGACCGCTCCATAGGGCCAGAAGCCTGACACTCTTTCAATCACATCCAAAGGAATACTTATTGTGCTTACAGCCAGGTCTGTCACGGCGAGATTGAGGATAAAATTCTCGCTCATCTTACGTTGAGTTCGTCTCAAAATAGAAATGCATATCATAGTGTTTCCAACCGCCCCAACAGCTGCTATCAGCACGTAGAAGAATAGTTGCGTGATCTTAATTCTTCGGTTGTCGACGATGATTTCACTTGCGATGCTTGTATTCGTATAATTCATTGAAAAGTCTGTTGAACTGTAACGGAATAAACCTACTTTTTTCCCCTCTTACTGTCGACTGCGGCAACCTCCCCAAAACTTTATCTGTATAGTAACAGTAGTAGCATCAAGTTTTCAATTCTCAGTCAATTGTTCATTTCATCTGACAATTTTCGTGTCTTTGCAAATCATCAGTCAGGATGTGAACCAATTGAAAACTGATGGAGCTGAAAAGAAGAAAAAAGATAGAAACTGACGAACCTATTGCATGTCATAAACGCAGCGCCTTTATACTTTAATTGGTCAATATTTATATTTGAGACACAATTACAGGATGTTGAGACTCAGTGAAGTTGGTAATTTGAATCTAATCTGAAAGCCTAACAAATTAATAAAGAAAAGAGACTCGGTGTATGTTTTTTTATTTATTCTTCGAATCTAACGCGCGCAGTGGCTCGTTTTAGAAAAGATGACACCCAACAATTTGTGGCGAAATAAATCGGTTATTTGACCATCGTACGAGCGGAACAGTACGAGACTTCGAATAAACTAATCTACTAAAAAATAAATAAAATAAACATACCTATAGAAGAACACTGCTCAAGTTGACATTTTGGATTAAGTTTGATTTTGTGGTTCATTTGCCTACTAGCTGCGGTCCATTCACTAGTAATCCAATCTACCTTCATCAAATACAGGATGCACACTAAAAGATCAGAGTAGTTTTTTTTACCATACTGCATCATTCATATCATTTTATTTTTCTCCTATCTTAGTGTGAGTGAATACATGTATTGTATCGCACCCAAAATGAGCCTGAAGGCTTGATACTGATTCTTAACTTTGCATTGATGCCAACGTTCTTCTTAGGYATTTTTCTTGATTACATCATTAAATTTCCCATTCATTGGACAACAAATATTTAGTGCGTCACTATGACTTAAGTTATACAAACTCTAATTTTCGTTCTTCAATTTTATGTTTCTTTAGTTGCGTAGCTAGACTTGTTCAATCACATCGATTGTCATCATTATACGTCACTTCAGTGACATCACTGATTATTATTGTATGAGTGAATAAAGTGAAGAAAGACACTGTGACACAGAAAAATACGATAAAAGGGTAAAAAGAGAATGAGCATGAGCATGAGAAAGAAAAGAGGTCAAAAAAGAAGTCCGTTAAAAGGAGAAAACGGTATACCTGATGATTCGATACGTCACTAAAAGGAAATTATCGCATGAACTTAGCACTCATAGTCATGACATCATTCATAGAGAAGAAAAAATCATTTTTGATAAAGATTCGCTTAATCTTCTGATAAACATCCTTAATGACGAACAAAAATAAGCTACAGTTTTATTTTAAGCTCTATGTTGAGCTCTAGTACTTAATCATTGAATTTATGTAATGTTTAATAAACGAGCAGGAGTGTTTTATCGGGTATAAAACACGAGGCGCAGCCGAGTGGTTTTAGACCCGATAAAACACGATCTGCGAGATTATTGAACGGCT
Organism: Actinia tenebrosa; assembly: GCF_009602425.1. Next base: position 186,457 of record NW_022260213.1, read on the forward strand.
TAGAAAACTTATGATGTTTGTTCTCATTGTGTACCGATTTTTTTACAAAATGAACCAAGTTTGATAGAGAAAATCCAAGTTAAAGTTTATGCAAATGAAGACGAATCTTTATCMGATWTAAAATCACCTTCATGGTCATGATTTCTATTGTGTTTTCTTCATGAATTATTAATGAGTTTTCTAACAAGTTTTAAAATATCTGGTTGAATAGACGTAAGGAAATAAGAGCAACGCATAATGGCAAATATACAGAAATTCTGAATAAGATAACGGTTTGTTTATGTATTTTACGTACGATAACGTTTTTTCTGCATTAAGTATGTTTTTATTACGATGCTGTAACGAAAACATTCGAATAAAAAAGTTTCGTATCATGATGTATGCTAATAATCTTAATTTTGACTATAAGTTAATGATAGAGCGTGGTAGAAAAAGGATAAAAAGACATGGTAAACGAGAAAATGCTGGCTAGATGGATGGAATGGGAAGAATAAATTGTTGGCTGAGTTCATCAATAATAGATAATAAATCAAGAAATGAAAGAATCGACCGAATGACTAGCATCTTATTATTCTATTCCCTGCAGGCCATGACTTATCAAATGACGATCAAATAAACTATGAAAAATCTTAATACGCAATACATAAGAGGAATTCTGTCAGTAGGAAATGAAAATGAATAACAATCAATCATTAAAAAAATTTTTTTTCGTTTTTGATTAAAAAATTGACCTTATTATGTTTTCAGTATTTAGATCCTGTTAACCATTACGTTTTAAACTCTATTGTTTTCCTACAAAATGGCTCAATATGACTCTTGCAGTTGTCGGAAGTTTAGAAGAAAAGTCTTGTTGTTCTTCCGTGACGTTAATTTATTTTTTACCGAACAGCTGAAAATTTATACTTGAATACATCAATTGCTTAACATATGAAAATGATCTCGATTGAAGCTTCTTGAAAAGACTAAAAGTTTGTTTTACTTTCAAGTATAACGAAAAGCCTGCAAAACAAAAAAATATATRTATAAAGACAATTGCAAATAAAATGAATGACGGTTGTAATTCGCCTTGTACAATTACAAAAATAAGAGTTGCTAGAGGGTGCCTATGATGGGGCAGTACCCAATTGAACTGTCAGTTAACTACTCCTAATTTTTCGGCCAAATGTCATTTGACTGTAATTATTTTACACGAGCATTGACCATATATTAACCAAAATAATGAAATATTCGCCGTGTATCTACTAATTTTAGGTTATTTGTCAGTTAACTCGAACATTTCTTTAGCATCTGTCAGTTAAATACCAACTCCATTAGCACCCTTTATATACTCAGGCCTTGTTGGACTGAGTTGATGCCAACTGGCAGACTCAGTTTTGATGTCGTTATCAAATTTACTTTCAAAATCCCTTGCATTTTGCAGCTCTTGCCAGTCATTTTTGAACTTGTGAAAAAACGTACAGGGCTTGTGATTGTAGTGGAGTCGAGGAAAGCCTAGAGCGACGATAAAACAATGGGAGGGAATACGAAAGGAAAAGATCAAAACGCGACTCGTGGTTTATATGGACTAATTCACCACAGACAATAAGAATGCGACATTCAATTTTCTAGTCAGTATAGGAACGGCTTTGACGTGGTTTAGAACTAGAGTACAACATCGGAGAAAAGGGATAGTAGTCTTCAGCTAACCGCGCCCCCTTCCCCGCCAAAAAGAATCGTATATGAGTCCCTACTAGTACAGAAGGCTGTAGCTCTGGTAATGATAAATTTGAACAACGTCAGTTATTAAAACGCAATTTTGACCAATTAAAAAATACATTTCTGTTGATCTTTTCCGACCTTCATTAGCGTCATGATAGTCAGTMTATTCCTTTCTTAATTCATAATCGATGACCAAATCCATAAAGAAACATATATATATAGTGAACTGAATCTCGATCTAAACAGTGATGTCAAATATGAGAATAAAGATTAGAAGAATTGAAAATCCATTAGAGTGAATCCTCATATGAAAGATGTTATCCATCTGTCTACGTGAAAACGCCATCGGCTACGGTCTTAACAAGCAACCAAAGTTTAAACGAACTGTTTATCATTAGTGTTGTGCCTAACAAACTGTGATCTATTTTAAATATAAGGTATTTGACCATATCAGAAAATGAAATCTTATAAAATGAGAATTGATAGAAAATGTCTAACAAAATTGAGAAATGCACTTTCTACTCAGTAATATTAAGTTAGGAATTGAGTGTAAGACTTCGCCATTGGCATCTCCATCTCCCTCAGGCATCTCCATCTCCCTGATAAGATTTTACTGAATCCAAATGAAATGTAAAAAGAGGGCTAGGTTGGGGGGGTGGGAGAACCAGGTGAAAGCTCTCGAAGCACACAGGAGAGCTCCAACAAGTACTAACCTCCCAAACGACACATAGAATCGATCCCGGGTAGCACTAAAGTACTGAATGTGAAGATAATTGAAAGACTTCAGAAGATTAAGGTGGGATTCAAGAGAATAAGATAGTACACAGTTAGTGTCCGCCATCTATCAGCAGAACATGACGCGCAACCTGATTGGTTATTTGGGCATCGATAGACACTTTTGCTGAGATATTTAAACCCCAAATAACCGCCTTACATCGTCCCAAGATAATCGCTGCCCAGAATAACGGAGGATTGAAGTTGATAATAATTTCATGTAGTTTAATGCAATGGGGCTGACTGTACACACCCCATATATAAGATTATCTGCTTACCGTTTCACCGACAGTATAAAACAAATGACTACTAGATTTCCGTAATTGTCGTAATAGCTTTATAACAAATCGTCTCTATTACATCAAGGAGCCGGAGCTTGACAAACGATCCGCCAAGCTTAAGTTTTAAGTTTTCTTGCGTTTCAATAGTAATTCATTCTTAATTTCTCTTTTTTTTTTTTCATATTGAAACTTTCCTATATAAAGTTAATTTATTTCGATTGATCTCTAAATCAGGTGCAAAAATGGAAGAATAGGTTGTCCCTTTGATTTTTTATTGAACTTTCGAATCTTATGTTTGAMCACTCTGGTAGACTACCTACGTTTTAAGCCTGCCATACATTACTTTCTTTTTCAAATAGAAACATACCTTACAAGTCAAGTAAAAACTAAGCAAGTAAATGTTTAAAATTTCTCCTAGCCTAGATTTTGAGAAATTCTAAACTTTGAGTATGAGAAATGTCAAATCATTTTTATCGGTCAATCAGTATCAATATCAGTGATCCGATAGTTTAGTCTTTAATTCTCACGTAACGTTCTTTTCACATGTTCGTGGTTTGTGTTTGCGTCCTCTTTAATCTAGTGGATTTTATGAACTACAGTACTGCGATTGTGCCGATGTTCTTTGTCAAGATTCAATACACGTTACCCGAATTCGCTTATTGAGTGATCACGTAACAATGGTCGATCGATAGGATGGACTTGATGTGTTCATACATTTACTGTATTTATCAAGTTCAAACTCGACTAGGGTCCATTGTTTCGTGTTTGCAGCTCAAGCAAATTTGGAAGAAAATCTATTTGGCAGTGACAGACGCAACTTTAATCAGATAGGGCTACTTGTCGCTGATGACAGAGTTTCGATGAGGAACAGGGCTGTGCGAGGTAACAGGACATTTTTGAAAACAATGAACACATCCTTCGTTCAAAACTATATTAAAAACTATATTTCATGAAGTTTGATCTCAACAATCGCCTACTTGACACTGGAAGCAGGAAAACGTTTTTCAGAGATAATTCGTTGAAAGACTTCATTAGTTCGTTCGAGGAGGAATCGCAGTAAGCAATCAAAAAATTTGAAAGCGTTCAATTCAATGACGCCATAAGACTCAAAAGATTCTGTGCACAGGCTCATTTAATTCATGTCATTCTTGTGTCTAATAAACTCGAAAACAACGCCAAGCTTCCTGACTTAACAATACAGGCTGGGTACTTTAGGACTTTTGTTTGAGTTCATCGTTTTTGCTCGCTCTTCGCATGGTCTTCGTTTTTCTTTGTCAACTAAACTTATAACCAAATAAAACCTCGGTAAAAAACCTTTGGCCAGATTAGCAGTAGGTGGTTTTCTAACCCAATAAAATAAAYTAAATTGCTTTTTGATATTGAATGCATAGCGCTTTAAAAAGATTTAAGTAAACTAAAGATTTTAGTCCATACCTTCCATCGTTTTACGAACAGGTTTTTTTTCGCGCCTTCTTCGTCCACACGTCGTCACTTGTTATACTTAGAATTGACCAACCAAATGGTTTCGTAATACATGTACTGACATCTTAATCTACAAGAAACAAGATAAAGAGTCTCTAACAAAAGGTTGCTTATGTAATTATATATCAGTGAAAGTTGAAGAGTCGCATTGAATGTGCCCACTAGCAAAGTGTGAGAAGAGCACTAACTAATTTTGTTAGACGATATTTCACTGACATCCGTTCATTTATTTGCTTCTCAATGTTTCACGTCAAGAATAATTATCAAGTAGAATAACAACGGAAACTCCCTGAAAATAATAAAAAGTTAGATTAGATTAAATTAGAATTCTTCCCATGCGAGGATTCTTTCTTTTTTAGTCATCAAACGGCCCCGAGGCGACTCGGCGTCAGAATTTTCGTTGTACAGAAGACTGTCACTAACAACTCCCAACTAGCATTCAACATGAAGTATTCAATATAAAGCTTTTCTGATACGATTTCTCTCTTTAAGAAAAACATTTTTTGCTCTAATATTTTAGTAGTTGTTATTGTATGACATTTGATTGTTAATTTTTATAAATATACTTTTGATTCCAAAAATTAAGTAAAAAAATAAAAATAAAAATAAAAGCTGAACTTATTTATTTCTGAGTTATTGAACTCTGCCAGTCCAAGAATAATCTCAATTTCTCGCTAATCTTCTTTTCCATGATTTTTCATTAAAAAATAATTAAATAATAAGCTCAGAAATAGTCTTTTCATTATTAGGTTTTTATGGATAACGTGACAGATTTGTGCATTTTCCGAAATTCCCAGTTCCTAATCTTATGTAACGTGGTATTAAAAAGTGATTATGAGTCACACGAGTCGATGACCATATGCATAACTCAAAACTGAATCTACTATGGCAGCAGTTTTTTAATGCTCTTGTAATTTTATTTGTTCGACAAAGTGAAAGTTACAGCAGTTATCAGGGGACTATAGCTACAATCACTCAAGTTTTCCATTAATTTTTACTTGGTTGTTATCTCTTTTATTAAAAGGATGTAGAAGGATTAAAGGTAAACACCAAACCACATGCTGGAAGTCGAAGAAGAATACGATGAGCACCTGAACTTTTTGTTAATGCTCTTGTAAAAGCCAAAGTTGTCTTCACTGGGCGAGTAACCTTTGGATGCACCAAATGAACAATGACTTGCGCTGCTGTCATGATGGAGGATCTCCTTATTGGCTAACTGCCAGAATGCAGCGGTGACCTCAATACCCA
>NW_022260224.1:13987-24534 GCF_009602425.1 Actinia tenebrosa
GATTGTCATGATATTACGATCAGAAAGACCTGCATGAGACCATAGGGTTATGCCTGTGGCCCTGACACAAGTCAAAATTTGGAACTTMGTCTTCAAAATACATTTTTGGGGGCGTTTTTTCCCTCGAAAGAAACTGTAAATTTTTAATTTTTGAACTTGTACCGCGAAGACACAAAAGTTGTGACGTCACAACTGTGTTTACATATCCTCATGCAAACATGGCTATCAACCAATCACAGCGTGCGTACTATTTAATTTATTTTATAAACAATATTCGTTTAGCATTGAATTATAAGCAATCACGTAGGTTTTTACCTTCTGCATTTAAATCAGCCCAGAAATTCTTTAAATGCAACTGATTTATAAAACACTTTTTTAGATAGCGAACATGATGCATTGTGGTCTAGCTTGGGTACTAACGTATTTTGTTCATCATGCCTTATATGGTTTTGTTTGTACTGAATCTAGACCACAATGCATCATGCTTATCGTGTTTCTTGCGGAAACCTGATACAGATTTCTCACATGCAAATTAATTGATCAATCATCAGGAAGTGGAGATCAAAACATGGTTCTTTCCCAGCTAAAAACTCATTAGAATCTAAATGATAGCCGCTCTCTGTTGGACATTACCTTTGAAAACACAGTCTTTCTCGAGTCTGTGAGAAAAACTTAACGGGTTGCAGAAAATACATCAGACACTATCCTATGGATTTCCCATGGRTCGGTTAACCGGTAGAACGACTTTAAAAGCGAGTGTATTTGTGGATGAGGGTGGGGGATTCGCAATRTTTTTCCCCTTAAAAAAATAAAACAAGTGATAAATTAAATAAGGTAGGAAAAAAATTAGAAAAAACTTCACTCTTATTGGAACGTTTCAAGAAGAAAAACAAAATTATGCGCAAGCTTAATTGAAAATCGGAGTGCTTTAATCACACGATAAGGGGGAAACATTACTGACAAACAAACGAGCTCATTGAACTAAAACTGTAATAGCTACAGGCGGAATATTGGCGCATTAGCATAAACATAAATAAGATAAATATGACCTGGAGGATTGAAGATTGTTTTGAAGTTTTTAGATATCGACTAATGTTTAAGATGTTTACAACTACCGAGGATCTTTCCGGAACAAAGCTAGTGAACTGTATATTCATATAATTATTTTTACTAAGATGAACACCTCATAAGATATAACTGATACTGATTCTGAGCAACAAATCAAAAGTTAAAAGCTTCAGTAAAAACACAGTGTTTTTGGTTGAAAATTCATGTGTTTAGTCTAGATATCGATAGTATATGCAGAGTAAGGTGCCTAAAGCAGATTTGGTGGCACCTAAAATCGTTCACATGTGCCGTTATCAATTTTTCATATTGAATTCTGAACTATCCATGTCAGACACACGCAAATCAAAGCGCCTGGATGTTAGTCCGCAGAGATTATTTTAATGAATTAAAAATCCTTAATGAAACGATAGAATTACTCATTGATAATTGCCTCTCATTTTACTCTAACAAGAAAAAAATTAAGAGTTTCTTTGTTTGTGGGAGTCATGATTTATCTACTTTTTTGTTTCATCCACGATTTTTATTTTCATATTCCTGCTCCGAGCTTTCGGGTTACAAACCCATCGTCAGGGAAAACTGATTGAAATTACATTCAAAATTGCGAGACAAGGTGTTATTTTCAGGCACAGCTTTTGATCTAGAGGGTTCTGATGATTGCAAACCCTGATTCAAATTGAAATAGTATAAGATTATTTCGTTTCGTTATTCCTAAGCCTATTTAGATAAAATACTAGAAAACCAAATATTAAAGAGATTAAGCTTCCCGTTTTTCTTTCCTTCAAACGGCAAACACGACCATGTATTCATCGTTTCCCTGTATTTCACTTTACCTTTTGCAACCCTTCTCGCCAGAGAAAAATATTCCTTTACTTATTTATCTACTACTTTGGATTTTTTTTACGATTTCCTTTACTCAATATTCACCCTATTGACATTGTCTAAATGGCTTCAACCCGTCTTTCTCTCGAGGTTGGAACGAATGTCCTTCGATCCAACGATCCGATTGGTTGTTCGTTTTTTTGCATTTCTTATGAGATCTAAGTACGGCTCAGGCGACAATCTTTACTGGGTAGAACCAATTGATCTAATTTTAGAAGAGACGGGTTGAAGCCATTCAGACAATGCAAATAGGGTGCAATACTAATTACCCTGTATGATAGCTACAAATGATTCATGACGCGAAACGCAGCGACACGTGACCCATATCTCATGATGCATGATACACGTCACGTGACAATGGCCTCATATTAATGTACGTCTCATACTGCCAAGCAAATGAAACACGAAACAATACGCGCGACTACTCACGATTAATGGCCTACACGAAACACACCCACACCGCACACGAACGGCTATTATATATCGTTCTTCTCGAAGCTACAAGTGCACTTCAAAGAGTGCACACCAAAATACTTCTGATATATATTATTTATTATATCACCCGTACGGCCCTGATCGCGCGCTCTAATAAAACCTTTGGAAAAGTGTTGAAACATGTTGACGTAAGCGGAGCGGCAAAACCCATACGGCCCTTCTAGAGGTTTACGCGCGCTGTATTTAACAATTTTAGCAGTATTTTTCAGCATTTTTTACGAAAAATGAGTCATTTGATAAAGAACTAAAGGTAGTTCTGGCCGTACGGGAAAATATTCGGGTCTAGGTTATGAGGTCTCTATTTCCTGCTAATCATTTCTTTAAAGATAATTATTTAGTAAAACATTAATGTAAATATTTGAAAACATGCCAAAAAGAATAAAGAAAAGAAAATATGAAATCTCTATAAAGATATCATAAAGTCCCTATAAAGATGCTTAAAAATATAAAACTAGTTAACCCATAAAATGCAGTTACATTTTATGATATTATATACTCGCTTAGTGTTCTCTGTACTAGTGTAACTGGCTGAGAAAGGATTCACTACTTTCGTTTTCTGCAAGACAAAACAAAACCTTACTAGACAAAAAAAGTTAATAGTAAGTTGATAATCAATTTGAATTTTGTTTTTAAAAAAAACATGTGTAGTCATAACTTCTCAATGAAATGTTTAAATTTAACGAATGAAAATTAATCGAAGAAGCCAATCGTAATCCATCTAGAATGTGAGTAATTAATAGCCTTTACAGAATATTTTTTTAAAAACTTAAGAAGACAGTTTTTACGATAAATTTTTGATTAAATGTCATGAAATTAATTCAATATCCTACTGGCAGACGGGGAAGTCCTTTGATGTAGACTTTGTCTGTTGGCTGACACTGTTTGAAGTTTAATAGACATTTGGAGAGGAATTTCTATGTTCTAATCAGTGAAATATGTTTACATTATGAACGACGAAAAGAGAAAAATCAACAACATAAATTTTTTCTTTATTGTAAATTTGATGAATTCATGAACTGAAAGTCAAGCCTTAGCTAATTTATTAAATTTCGAACGAAGACAACGGCCGCCATTTTGCGCGGGAAACTCGACGCGTTCAGGCGCGTCTTTTCACGCACACACACACGCATTAAAATATGAATATTTATCGAAATGAAAGTTAATCAAAAAAGTATTTTTTCTAAAAACAAAGTCCCCGACAAAATCATATTTGCTGATCTTTAAAAATTAAACAAAGAAAGTGTAAAATAGCCTGGCAGGACTCAAAGAAAAAACCCGCCGTTAAATTTAAAAAACAATTGAAAAAGTTCGAACCCTGGATTTTTCTGAGAAATAATCATTGGAGATCTGTCGTGTGAATAAAAATGAAACGAAAGCTAACCTTTTTTTATTTGCAAAAGACGCCGATAAGCAGATAACAGAGTACATCCTCACTAATAAGAAAGCATTAGTATATCCATTACTGGTCGTCAATTCTGTTGTCAACAACGTGTTACAGCGACCGAGAGCCCTTGAAGTGGAAGGTATATTATCGTAAGATAACACCAGTGATGACTTTATTACTTCTAGTTTTATGCATTGTTAATGGTTTTCTTCACTTTGGCTTTTGTTCGAATTTGATAGCTGTTATTCGGTCTATAATACCATATGAAAAATATCTCTAAATCAAGATCTCATCTATAGATCTACAGAGAATAGGCTGAATATTTGGAGTGGAATCAAAAAGTAATTTTTTTTCTTTTTTTGAAACTGAATATGGGTTTTGTTCTACCGTGCCCTTGCTTACCTTACAATTTTTAATTTAATACCTCTTCTGAGTTGAGTTACGCGTCGACAGAGGCCAAATATCGCCACTATTATAAGCACTAGGTCTTGGTTGCTATAGACAGTAACTCAAGTAAAGGTGGAGTTGGAATCCCAATCGATCTTTGGTCCAAGGTAGCCTCTAATTCGGTCCATAAAGAAAAGCCGTGTTCGAAGATTTTATTTGATTCTTAGGAATCTAATCTCGATCGTAAATGAAATTGAATTTAAATTAATGCGTTATTTGTCTAAGCCTAATTGTTCAACAAAACGAGTGAAATAAGAAACATTGATTTTCAGACTTCTTACCTCTAAAAGGAGAACTGACCATAGAAATGTCGTCTCGATGCAAAGTCCAAAGATTGAATCTCAAATTTATTTAAAAGCCCCATTAGTACGTACTTTCCTAGGGTTCAAAATCATAAGCCACATATTGTAAAATATAGCAAGTCAGAGTCAAAAGTGGTAAAAACGGCTGCACTTTTGCGCTCGCTAACATTCTTCAACACCATTGTGTGCGAACAGATTCATTCGTATTAACATCTCTTCATAAACAGCAAAAGTTAAGGCCAGACTTTAAATCATGCATATATGTTTTATAGTTTCAACCAATCAATTCGCAGCATTTTTGGAGAACAACACTATATTTAGAATACAATATTAATAACAGGTGAAAAGAAACTAAAGTAGATTACTCCTCGCGCTTCTGCTTAAATTACTGTTTAATTTGAAATGAAAAATTGAAAGTGTAAATTGACTTAAAAAAAGCCTGTTCGTAGTAGTTTTTGCAATTTTTTAATACAAAAATTTATAAAGAACTCGGGAACATGTACAATTAAAAAGGCATCTCAGTTTTCTCTCTTGATGAAAAAAATTTTTTTCCTAGTGACTTTAAATTTCTTTTTCAACATTGTTGTCAGTTCCTGTGGCGAGCGATTGGTTTGGAAGTTAAGTTTGGCCAGGTTGGCAAACGACATGTGCAAATATATATTGAAGCAATTGCAAATATATTAACAAAGACGCTGGAGAGAAAACACAAGGGATAATAAAAAGACTGAAAACAAATTTAGAATCACAAAAGAAAAATAGTAACCATTGGTTTAAACGCAAAGTTCATGTCATTCGAAATGAACAAGTAAATATTATTAAGCACTAAATTAGAAATAACGAATAAGAAATAATAATAATAACAATAATAAAACGATTTAAAAAAATGATCAAAAGAATGAAGAAATAATGAAAAAAAAGAAGAAGAAAGATTAAAAATTAAGAAATAGAGTTCTAAGAACACAAAAATAGATATCATTTGTTTTCTATTTTATTTGTTTGTGCGTTCTTTCCTCTAAAATTATTATGGCCAAAGGTTAGAGCATAAACAGTTATACTTCAATGTGTTAGGCAAATAAAAGACAGTAAGTCAAGCGAAAAGTTCCAAAATAAGAAAAGTTGCAGCCTTAATTACTTGACTGATCACGAAACAATGGTTTCAAGTCGAGGTTGGAATGATGAGGTGAACTTACCCTGAAGCCCTCAAATGCGAAGCCAACTCGTCAGTGCCACCAGAGACTGCTTTTGGACCCTCACATGAATTCACAACTCTCCGGGTTTTTCAGTTCGCCTCTCTCCTAAAATAAATTACTTATAATCAGTCCAAATTAAATTTTGCCTTCAAATGAATGGAAATTCATTAAGTCCACATCCATTTTAATTTAAATCTTATATATTTCTTGTTACGAACTAATCATTTAATCGTTTGTCTGACGACTGCAGCTTATGGATTTCTTATCCCACTTGTGAGGTAAACACATGATACTTCACGAACGGGGGAAAAAGATATTTGTCAGTTTTTATCAAGACAAGATTTACTTACTTACAATTTACTTTACTCCTGGTAAAGTAACTGGTAAGACTTAAATACTGACATAACAGGGCATGTTTTAAATCTCTGGCACACTCACCTGTAGTTTTATTTTTAGGTCTAGAGCCTCACTAAGCTTTTGTGTTTACTGTATTATTCACAACGAAGAGACACTGGACAACTGTTTGAAATTGTTGGTCGAATCGAAAACTCTCTGAGACATTCTTCTGCCATTCTTTGCTCTAATTCATCTACTGAATAACACTTCTCGTTGCTATTACAATTAAGCAAACAGATTTACGTCATATTATGAAGCTTTTCTCATTCATGTTTGTATTTTTCTTGCTCTTTTATATAAAATAGTTTTGGAACTTCTTTGAAGCATCGTCCGCCATTTTTCAAGCAAACGTTCCGGCAAAACAAGTGTGCAAGAAACGGAAATGACGTCAATTGAAGAAGTATTTAGATCCAGGATGTCCCTAGTCCTAGTACTGGCCCTCAATTCACAATTGCGGTTATTTGAAGTTTTCCTTAGGCCGTAAATGAGACCTGTTAATGTTGTAGTGTTGGATTTATTATAAGTTTGAGCGTTCGCTGTCTACGACCTCAACAGCCCGATGAAATATTCATACAGAGCAGAAAAAATAAAGTATGTTAAGATCGTTGGAGCGTAAATGGTTAATTTGTGTTTTAGAACAAAAAGTCTTTTAGTTGTGATACTCCTCTTGGGAGTTGATCTGCGGTTGGAATTTCAAGAATAGCCTGCGTATCGGCGCTCTAGCGGGGGATTGGGAAGGGGGAGAGAGGGAGGTGGAGGGAGCGCCTGCAATGACGCTCTTGTTTTTTGCGTTTTTACTTGTTCTTTCTTTGTGCGGGAAATTCGTATTTGTATAGCACAGCACAGCACTGTCGGCCGAAGTAATGGCGAACGAAGGCTAGATTTTAAATTTAAAGAAAGAACATTATGAATCGATACATCACTTAAAGTTTGATCTTTCAAACGCTGATTTGTTTTGGTTCCCCTAGAGCGCCGCTACGCAGGCTATATGAAGAATGCCTCAAATAACCTAAGATTAGCCGCGCCGTTAATTTTCTTGTGTGGATAATTTATACTTTGATTTCAGGGTATGTTTTTAATTCTTTTAATTTTTGGCATTGTGATGCTTGTTGATAGAGGATTTGTTGTAGTTAAGGACGGTGGCCACTAATTCCAGCGCGCACACTTACTGCGCATATCTACATCGGTTGATATCAGTGGTATTCAACTAGGAAAAATTGCAAATGCATATAGAAAACATCGGCTTAGGACAATATTTAAGCCAATGACAGCAATCGTAAATATTTTTATAAAGGTGAAGATGGTTCAAGAACTAATCATAGTGTTTATTATTTAAAGCGCGCAATCCTCAACTAATAGAATGAAATTACGTACCGTTTGTTTTATTCCCATGCATTTTTGCGCGCCAGCGCGCGTTGCTTCGGAACAGAAATAAACAGAAAAAAAAGATCGACTAGTTCTTAGACTAGGATGCAGTTTCTTATCAGTCAGTAAAACCCACACATTAAGTGTTTATTCACAACTTTATCTTTACTTTTTAACAATGAGATTAATTCATTACAAATAACTTAATTATAGTTTTTAATCTTGCATTTTAAATAGACATTATAAATCTATAATCGTAGTTTTTGACGCTAGCGTTCCATTGGTTTGTAATCCCAATCTAAAAATGTCCTCTAGAGAGGCAGCCGCCGACTTAAAATGAGTTTAGTTATTCCTTTTAAAATTCTTTCTATAACAAATTATCCGCATTATTTAATAGCTTTAATCAAGCTTTCCCATTAAGAAAATTATCAAAATATCACATGACCGTGTCAGAGTAAAACAACTTTGGCGCATGCGTGCGATATTAGTTTGAAAAAGTGATTTTACGTTTTTAGCATTTTTGAAAAGACTTTGAAAAACAAATTTTGCCTATCATTCAGAAGTAAGTTTCAAAGCAGCACGAAGACGTTCCGGACTAATTTGCATACAGACTGCGAGCATGCGCAGACGTTTATCACTAGTTTATTTTCAAGGGCTGTTCCAGGTGTACTAGTCTTACGCAGGCCAAAATAATTTACATTTGTACAAATTTCAATCAAAATTTCTTTCTTTGAAATTTAAAGAAAAAACAGCAACTTATTATTTTTTTGTTGTTGTTGCGAAGATAAATAACCGAGTGACAAACGAAAACATGATCATTAGTTATAATCGCAATTTTAACCCGTTTCCTTTTTGCCTACTAGAATCTAGAACTGAGAAAAGGCCGTCTTAATTCATTAATTCATATCACTTCGATAGTCCTTAACAAGCTGTCCCCAGCAAGATCTTGCCAGGAATCTCTCGACAGTTTGATACGTGGTACGGTGAGTGAGGGCACGCAAAAGTAAAGTATCTTCGCCAGGACGTCGACGCAATGCAATCGCCTGGACCAGGAATAAAGTCCAGGTTTCTGGCTCAAGAATAACACACAAGTAACTACTCGTGTTTGTGTGTAGTTCGTTATCGACTCTTCCAAAAATAGACAACTGAAATCCAATGGATCTTCGTTTTCGGATATTTTAGACAACATCTTCTTTGTTTCCAAACACGCAGAATATGTTGGGACAACACAAGAATTTCGTAGGGAAACCACGACACAAAGCTAGTGGGAAGCCAACCATTTCTAAGCTCTAAAGGTCTGGCGCATATCTCACTCCTTGAATGCAGTGTTAGGTTTATTCTTACTCCTTGAATGCAGGGTTATTGTAAGATGCGTTACAATGTGCCTTAGTGTTAGTGGTCGGTGCGGTAACTTTCAGTGTATCAAGTTTCGTAATGACCGCAGCACTAGTCGGCGCTACACGGTTTCGTGATTCTAGGTGTAAACTAGTGCGCAAACAACGGCTGACATTCTTGAAGCCATCGCGGAAACTCACGTTGAAGAATGAGTACAGAAATGGATTGATGCCGCTGTTCGCATGAGCCAGGAACAAGGAAACGAAATAGAAGGCCTTGATGTCTCTCTGACAGGAGATGGCACCAGGCGCGAAGAACATGATGAACTGAAAGACCCATAGAGGAAGCCAACATGCAGCAAACACAGCAGTGACTGTAACAAGCATGTGGAAAACTTTCTTACGTGATTTCTGTATTTGCAGCTCGGTTTGGTTGATATGCTCGCCCGGCGCCTTTCGCTTCCAAAGCGTTTGACAGATTCTGAGGTATAAAAAAGCCATTCCTAGAAGTGGCGAGAGATACATGACGGTGAAGAGGATAATAGTGAAGTCTTTTGGCGCCTGTGAGGGGTTGAATGGTGGACCCCATTCCTCGACGCAGTAGTACTTTCCATCAGGATAAGCTTTAGCTTTTTGCGCTGAAATCAAAGGCGCCATTATACTTAAACTTATGATCCATATTACAACTACGATGTACTTGGCTTGATCGATACCTGGTCGGCGCCGAAGCGGAGACACGACGCACAAGTATCGATCACCAGTCACTGCTAATAGAGTCAAGACTGAACAAGCTACTGCTACGCTCTGGAGGTACACCACCATCTTACAGACGAAAGATCCAAATATCCAATGAGGCATATACAATTCTGTGATCATATTTGGCATACCAGTGAACGTTATTAAAATATCGGACGCGGCGAGATTAGCGATGRACCAGTTTGTCATGTTACGTTCTTGAATGTTCCTATAGACGACGTAAATGACTGTGCTGTTACCAATGATTGATATTAGAATAATTAAGACGTACACAAGCGTCTTGAAGGCTTGGGTCAGCGGCGTCTCCTTGTACTCGGCGCAGGCCATCGCTGTCGAGTTGCTTGCATTCATATTCTGGGTTCGTTTCTTGATTTCTGTGAAAATGGAAAAACAATATTTAGGACTAATATGAAAATGTCGTTTATTCGAGTTTCATCGAATTTACATCCATACGCACGTAAAATGAAGGACTGAGATGTGAGGAGTTTATCATTAATCACCAGTAAAAGTAAATACATTTATTAAGATTGACTTGTGTAATAAAATATGAAATTTAATTGAATCATATCAAATAATTTTTTTTATTTTATTGGCTGTTTTAGTTTTGTGACTCCTTTACATTAAATCATCCTTTTATGCCAATTATTTACGTATTAGTTTTCGTATGTATTTTTAGAATCATACATACATTTTTTATTATTAAATTTTAATAAATAATAAAAATAAATAATAAAAATAAATAAATAAATTGAAAGTTACCGAGTCGAGAAATTAAGCAAGATCAGAGAGAGAAAATTCCGACTTACTTCTAGAACATACTAGAACACTGTTATATAAGAGCGAATTCGTATATCGCACTTTTACATGCTAATGAATTTTGCTAATATTCAAATGAGCTGTTTTCGAACCAAATATATTCTTGCAAATACTC
>NW_022260224.1:26989-41600 GCF_009602425.1 Actinia tenebrosa
ACAGTTGTGCAGTGTTTCCAATTCGTGTCTTTTTTAATTATTGTTTTTGTATTTGAATATTAGCAGACCTCATTAGCATGCTAAAGTGTGATATACGAATTCGCTCTATAGAATCACGACTACAGCTACGATAATAGACTAGAGTGCAAACAATAAATCCGTGAAACGCTAATTACTAAATAGTACAAAATAGTGCTAATTAAACAATAGAAAACAATGGAATTTGCATGAAATTGTGCTATTTAGTATTACTAAAGTTTCACAGTTATATTGTTTGCACTCTACGATAATCACACCCACAATCCAAAGTCAATCCAAGCTCAATACATCTCAGAGAATTACTTAAATCATAACCAAAAGTTTAAAAGCACAAGAGTCTAAAAGTACAACTAAAATCTAAAATTGCAACCACAATTAAAATCTTCAAACTGCGATTGAAATTACCGGTCTCGAAGATCAGGGAATGAAATTTTAACTAAAAGTACAGTGCACCTAAAGCCTGGTTCTCTCTAGAGACGTAAGCAGAGTAACCTCTTCATGTTCTGACTATGAAAAGAAGCAACGCAAGCGCAAGAGAACGGAATTTTTTGTTTTTCTTGCGTTGGCTTGCGCTTGTGCTTATGCTTGCGTCACTAGTGAGAACCAGGCTTAAAATTTACTGCAACTGAAACAATGTAGCTACCACTGCGATTATATATATAACTGGAATGACAACTATACGATCGACTACGAGGCACAAACACAACTGACTAATTTCTTTTTTTGGTTTGAAATTTAGAAATTAAGTCCAATTTCATTCCATATGCTACTTCTCATTTTCATTCTACCTTGATTTGACTTCCTGTCACTTAAACTTCTAACCTTTTTTACTCACCTCCGGCCTCCTTCCTGACTTTGTCAGCTAAATATTTATATATATAGGAAAGGATTAACAACGAATTCAACGAAGTTCAATACTAATCGACCTCTTTAGCCTCGTTGTTTGTTGTACACATTTCAGACCATGTGACGCCACTCTTGGGAGTTGATTCTTTCATGTGTAAATATTTTAACATGTTTGTCATCAAAGAACAATTCTCATGGGAATGTGAACGAAGGTAAATGGGTCTATTAATCTTAGTCCTGGCTTGTCGTAAAAATACGACTTTCAAAAAATATATCTAGCGTTATCTATTACTATTATACGTATAAATCAAGACATGCCAGGCTGATGTGTCTTGAATAAGTAGGGTGTAAAAAAATAGAGACATTAGTCTGGCTTTCGTTTATTTGATTCATTTAATATGTACAATGTCTATAGTCTAGTTTATTGGTATTGTTTCTTGAATAATTTCGGATCAGTCCACACGTTTCTGATTTTTAAGGTAGGTAAGGTAAAAAATAATATCAAAAAAGCTGACAAAAAGTAAGAAAAATGGTAGCGAAACACTAGGTTTTAAAGAACTGTTACAAAGTAAATCGTAGAGAATAGAAAGTAAGGAATAGAATGGAAAGAAAGGAGAAAGAAAAAAGAAACGGAGAGAAAAGGAAACAAACAAACTAAAAAAAAAAAAAAAAAAGAAAAGAAAACCAAACCAAACCAAAACCAAACGAAAGATGAAATGAAAGGATAGACAAATCTTATCTTTTCAGTATTCATATAGCTATCCATTTCTGATTCAATTTACGCCCAACTTTTAGGAGACTTTTTTCCTTAACCTATTTTTGAGTTCGGATACGAATAGGCAGTACACGCGAAGATAAATAAATGCATCTAACAAAGAAAAACCATTGTAAGCTTTATGATTCTAAGCTAAGGAAGAGATACCAAAAGGTAAGATGATGTTTACAGTTTATAATAAAAGTGAGACCATCTTGTGATTAGGAAAAATTTAAACGTATATTTTCTACTTTATCGATCGATGAATAGCTCAGACGAAAAGGAACGAAACCGAGGCCTTCTGGGTATGTGTCAACGAATGACGCCTGTTTCTCAGGCATTTCGCACGGAAAACCCTGCTTTTGGAACTGCATATTTTTAGTTCACTCAGTGACTTTCAACGTTCAACTTTATATTTTTCTTTTAGAAGTTCTTGTGTTTTATGGGTTTCTTGTAGTTTGAGATCGGTTTACGGTTTAATAGGTTGCCTGTGCTGAAGGAACTGAAGAAAAAGCAAGAGAAAAGAACGATCGAAGGAAGGAAAGAGAAAAAGAATGACACTTGACAACTCCTTAGAAAATACATTAATAATTCATGAAAGAAATCATGACCATGAAGGAGGTTTCATATCTGATATAGATTCGTCTTCATTTGCATAAACTTTAACTTGGTTTTCTCTATTAAACTTGGTTCATTTCGTAAAGAATTCGGTACAATATGAGAACTTATATCATGAGTCTTTTAACCGCGCAGATCGTGTTTTATCGGGTCTAAAACCACTCGGCTACGCCTCGTGTTCCATACCCGATAAAACACTCCTGCTCGTTTATTAAACATTACGTAATACGCCCGAATGATGCAAATTTAAATGTTAGTTTGCAATATAAATTAAACTCACTGCAACTGATAAACTCAARCCGAGTTTAAAATCAAATACCTGACTGGATTTTTGCTTGCTAATCAAGCGATTCCCAACTAAAATTGTAAATAGCCTGATATTTATTCCTGCCATTCTTCACAAAATTGTAGCGATTTTTCCTTATAAAAGACAATATTTATCTCAACTTGAGAATGCTGTACAGTATGCATTATATATTCAGCATACGAAAGTTTTTTCCCTAGTTTTTTCATGTAGTCGAAATTTTGCAAACAGAAATATAAAATGTTGGAAGAAATGAAATAAAAAATATAAACTTATGCCAAATTTACCACTTTAGTAAGCTATTTAATGTATCCATTTTCCGGTTAAGAATCAAATACATCCTTTATTTTTTACGATAGTTTAACTGGTTCATACTTCAGTTCCAGAATTCACTCCCGACTGAGGAAAAGTCAACAATTCAAGGGCGGGTATGGTAAAATATACAGTCAATGAATTTCAAACTGATCGAATAATCTTACTCTACTGACATGGTCAATTATCAATCATAGTTTTTAAATGTACTTACTCCAGAATAATTGCCTTTCGTTTACGGGGACTCGGTATAGCTCCAAAAGTACTCCGTGTTTTTCCTACTCCAAGAGTCCTTTGCCTCCTTGTACTAAGAATTTTTATTCTTAAAACCAAACATATTGTTATGTTCGTACGATATTTCTACGCCCCGGGGATTTCCTTTGTGGACCAATTAGCGACGTGGGGTCACTGTGTTGTTTTAGCTGTTCGAAGTACTCTGACGGATGAAACAAAAGCTTATTACGTCTATTTATTTTAAAGACACGTACGAGTACAAAGAAAATATTCTGCGAGCACGTTTGGTATCAAGTGAGAACGGCGTAAAAAGATAAAACACTACGATAAATGCCTGCGGGAAAGCCGCGAGATTTTCTGAAAAATTTCAAAAATGTAGAACACTGTCCTTACAGGAACTCCAGGATATACACTCCTTTGAGATTTTTTTTTTTAGGAAAAAATCCAACTATAAGCTTTACAAAATGTAAATTGAAAAGTCTTATTGTTTTGACGCTATGTATTGGGGAAAGTTAACAAGGTACGATATGCGGAAAGATCTAGAGGAGAGACTGTATGCAAAATGTCCTTTTGTGCCCCAGTACTTGTTTTTCGAATTTCGATTTAGTTCCATTTTTACTCCTGGCTTTACCACACGGCAGGGCCAAGTTTATTCTCATGAGAATAATATGTCTTTGTTTAATGTTTATAAATTTTCTTATAATTGTTCCGAAACCAACATGGCTGCCGAGTGGAAAAGGAAAAAAGCTATTCTACTCTTCTTGTATTAGGAAGTACACTTCCAACCCCTTTCTCCCCTACCCCCTTTCTCTCTCTTTCTCTCTCTCTCTCCCTTTCTCTTTTTCTCTGACCTCTTTCAAGTAAATATGGGACGAACTTGCATTGGAAACAGATAATTTGCGGATATTAAAACACAATTCCCCACAGTTCCTTCACTGATTTAACTATTAGCTTAAAGGTAAAAGGAAAGTGTTTAAAACAAAACGACATTCTCAGTTTGAGGGATTGGTGTTTTCTTTGAACATCACTTAATAGTCTTTCCTTATACAGAAAGCATCGGATCAGCTGTTTTGCAAAGAGGTCAGGTCAACATTACGTTCTTACGCCGGGTTGGTGCGGGGTTTTCTAATAAGTGAGTGATATATACATGAAGAACACTCGTGATTTTAAGCAGGAAATTGATCGTAATATGTGTGCTTGGTACTTGACTTTTCAATCAAAATATGTTTAAAGGTAATCAAAGACCCACTCTGGGATTCTGGAAAGAAGACAATCTTGGAGAACAAATAAATAGCTCAGTATCGCTAATAAGCAATAAAAGCTATTTCATTAGTATAGAATGAACTGGATGACTTTATAGCCTACGGGCTTGATCGTTTAACCCGACTCTCCACGCACAAATTCCAGCATCAGAGAAGAGAAGAATAAAAAAGCTAAGAACAAACGAAAAAAGTTTTTAATGATCTT
Source organism: Actinia tenebrosa (assembly GCF_009602425.1). The sequence goes on from NW_022260224.1 coordinate 31,564, forward strand.
CTAGAGGTAGATGAGTATTCGATGGCTAATGTACATGAAAATATCACTAATTTGACCGTCTCATCTGCGATTTATCTTGGGAGGTACGTTGTTCCATTTCAGACCACGTGTCATTCTCTTGAGAATAAGATTGTTTGTTTGTGTTGTGTATTCATGTGTCTTCTCAAGCGCAACCGTTAAACAAAGAAATAATGCTCTAGGAAATAACACGTGGTCAGATGAAAAAGCATTACGCCTAAACTAAAAAGGCCTATTTGGGGTTGCAATGTGTATCATTGAATACGGACTACATCCATGTGTAATGCCCTTAAATCTGATTTCTTTCTTTCTTTCTTTACACAAAAATACAATAGCATAGATCCGCTGAAAAGCCTCATTCATTACGCAAACGTCTGCGCATGCTCGCACTCTGTATGCAAATTAGTCTAAAATGTCCTTGTGCTGATTGTAAAAATATATGGAAATTTGACTTTCAATTCGGCCTGACCGAAATAAGTCACAATACAAATTCATCACAAAATGTCAAAACTTCAAGTCAAATCTTGCAAATAAGTGTGGCAATTTTTTCTTAATTCAGTATCTTAGACTAACAAAACTATAAAGACGCTTTGTAAATTCCTTTTCATACTGAAGCGCTTTTGAATTCTTGGGGAATGAGTTTTGAACGACACGCATGCGCAAACGCTTTTCTCTAGTGTCAGCAAAGGTGTTACGGGCCATAAAAAATTTCCTCGGTTCTCAGCCGCCAAGTGATGTGATCTTAAGCACGCTATGAACTGAACAATGAATTAACTTCAGTTCGTGTCAAGGTGAACATGAAAAGTGCCATTYCACTCTTATGCCACTCAATTATGATGACTGTGTGGCATGTAACCAAGACATTGTGTCAGTTCCTACAAATATTCAGGGTTGCTTTCAATTTAATTGATCCCAATTCCTGTCAAGCAGGAAAAAAGTCTGCTTCCTTTAAAAACCTTCTGATTTCATTGATACGCCCAAAATGACTACCGGTTTGATCAAAGGCAGGGGCACAGCGTACTCACAGATCGAATTGCAATTTAGCTTGTAAGGTTTTGTTGAACGATGTGGGAAAAAATTGTTGAGTTAAAAGGAGAGGCAAAAACTGTGTGACTGTAACTTCGTTAAAAATATTTGATATCTCATCTTCTTTTAATGCAGAAAGGGAGATAGAAGGAAGAACGAAAAAKAAAGAGAGAAAGGAAGAGAAATACTGAGGAAGAAAGAAAGAACGAGTTAAAGAAAGAATGGAAGGACGAAAGGAAGGAAGGAAAGAAAAAAAGAAAAAGAGAGAGAGAGAGAGAGAGAGAAAAGAAAGTCTACAGCACCAGGTATTCCCAGGCGGTCACCCNAGAGAGAGAGAGAGAGAGAGAGAGAGAGAGAGAGAGAGAAGGAGAAAACTTATGAAACAAGCGGTAAGGAAAGAAGGAATGAATGAACGGCAAAATAAACGAGCATAAAAATGAAAAAATAAAAGCTTTGAATTCTTCCGAAATATATTAGAACAAGATATTATACGAAATATAAATCATAAATATCATCACCAATATTAATAAAGCCACTTTTTTCTTTGGATGAATAACGCTCATATTGAACAATAATCAAAGTAACTAAAAAAATTCAAATCGAATTGCGGACTATTGAAGCAATATTGTTTTTTCTTTGTTTCAGTCTTGATTTTCAATAGTACTAAAGTAATGAACTGCTAACGATAGCCGCCTTGGAAGTAAAACTTTTATTTCCGATCTAGAAAAGGCAAACTAGGCGCCCAGAATGCCAAATAGTAGATAAGAATCGCATCTTTAAGACATATTAGCGAGATAATTTAGAATGAAATCGTTCTTTTCTGAAAATCCACTTATTCCGTAATGACAAAAGTTAAACAAACGATGTTAGTAACTGAGTTGCATTGCAAATCATCAAAGGTGGATGGATTGTAAACGATTACTAACGTCAAAGCCAACGTCAAACGGAAGCTCAGACGACGAAATAGCGCTCTTCCAATCTCGACCATAACCACTTTACTGTAGCGAAAATAAAACAATCTAATATAATTGTCTAGTTGAGTTAAGTTTACCAAACATTTTAAGTACGCTATTCCGGTCTTGCATTAGCTGAATTAGAAAGTGGATAATAGGCGAAAACAATCAAATATCGGCAGCCTGAATTCATTCATAAAAATAAAAACAAAAAATAGAAAAAGAAACTTGCTGTTTTATTGGGTCGAGATAAGACGTATTTAATTCTCACAAATTGAAATTTCAGTAATGAGGGTAAAATTGAGTAATCTAGAAAGATAAATGCTAACTTCCCAAGCCCCATTTGATGAAAATCAATAAAAAGAGTTAAAAGAAGTCAAGAATTACTTTGAAGTTAAATGAATTTACCTCTATTACATTTCCATTAACGACAGCGCAAATACTTGTCATATATTCCTTACTACAGTTTGCAGTCGTTCCTTTTCATTTTCTTTTCTGTAATGTCGGCTTTGGTTTGATTTAAACCCGAAAGTGGTTCTACTAAGATAACCAATACATCGCATTCCACAAGCAAACAAATTAGTTTGCATCGTAAGTCTTTTTATTTATTTATCTTATAACATTGAATAATGTATGAGCGATGTCACATTAGATATTTCCACTCCTTTTTTATAATTCTTCGACTACTTTCCTCAGTTTTGAATATAAACATTCAGGGATATAGTGCAAGCGTGGTCTTCTGCTAAAGCACGTTTAATAACAGGAAGTTGTTCAATAAGTTCAATATTGATGAAAAAGCTAACGTCGTCTTGACGGCTCCTCGTCATGCGTTTATATTTTTTGATTTACGAATTTCAGCGTTAAAGAAAATGTGTAGGTTTACACCTATTAAAAAAAACGCCGTCGGTCGCAGAATTGAAATGGGCGCCATCTGAGACTAAACAGAATTTTTGTGCCTTTATTTTTTCTGGCTAAAAACACAAAAAATCACATTTCTATYTCAAGGGTCTTACATATTACAATCTAAGAGGAAACAACGTTGTTCGGCTGTCAATATATCACAATTTGCAGCGTGCTACTTGGTCTCACATTTGTAAAAGATCTCCCGGCATGCAGATCTTCGACTTTCGTTTCCTTCACCATTAAGAATCTATTTTTTCCCCTTCTATTCTCCCAAGATATCGCTCCATCCTATATAAGTGATATTCTCAAGATACACCAACCTACTCGTAAGCTAAGGAGTGCCACGCAAGGAGTAATTTTAAAACAACCTCCATATCGTACTAAGTCATATGGTGCGTGTAGCTTTGCCGTAGCAGCGCTCAGACTATGGAACCGTTTACCACTAGATATAAAAACATCGCAGTCTTTGGAAATATTCAAGAGAAAACTAAAAACATTTTTGTTCAATTTGTAACTTTAATCTTTTTTTTTTTTCACTTGACACTTCGTCGTGGTATTTGTAAAGCGCATTGAGAGTCTATAATGCGCTATATAAAAACATATTTATTATTATTATTAAGATACTTTTAACCCATCTTTCTATTGTCTTCCCTTATTTTCTACTTTTAGAACAATCTCGCAGTATTTTCTTTTCAATTCCAGCAAAACCACAAAAGAATCATTCAAACTACTCTTTTAGACAAATAATAAATTGAACGATCCCTAATATTGAACCAGGTTTTGTACTTCAAGTGTTTACCAAAAAAGGCAATTTATTTGTCTAATATTTAGCACCAAATCCTCCCCGAAACCAATGAATTGTCCTCTAAGTTTATTCACTCACGCGTCGATTGCCCTGTCATGGCAGATTTTGGCTTCAACCTAGAGCTAATGATTCTCGTAATGTGCCTATTAATATCTTCCTTATCGACGAAACGATAAAAAATGGATGTGACATAATAGTGACTTCAAGATATTCGTAGATGAAAACCGCGTGTGGATCGACTCGAGGAAGAGAACGTTCGACGTATTTTAACATACAATTACGATTAAAGGATGATACGATTCATAAAAATTGAGAAATACTGAAACGAATACTTTTACTAACTGAAATTGCGGCCGTATGAAATAGATACTTAATCGTTATCCCCCAAACCTCTCGCTCACCGCCCAACTCTTCCTGTCAAACTCTCTCCACGTGGTTTGAAATCCATGGAATCTAGGCGCCCAATGCATTGTTTGTCACAGCAAATACTCCCAAGTACTATCATCTCCGACTCGTCAAAACGAAATATCATTTCCCATCACCAACCATCCATTTCTAAAATATATTTAGTGAATCTTTCTACAGATAAGCCTTTTTCGTTCTTTATTGTCGAGTGAAAGCTGTTGTCTATCGAGCAGAAAACCTTGAACCAGGAAATATTGAGCTACGAACAAATTGTTCGCTGATTGGCTAATTCTTTCTGGCTGTTCAGAGAAGCGCGAAATCACCTGGCTCAGATCTCGTGGAGCTAGCGTATGGAGCAACGAGAGACATCATCACAGTCCGACAATGACAGTAATCATCGACGTCCACTGAATTATTTCGTTATTAGGAATGGTTTATTATCTACCCAACCTATCGGACTGACGGACTGACGGACTGACGGACTGACGGACTGACGGACTGACGGACTGACGGACTGACGGACTGATTGTCTAAACGGTGTCTAAGTGAGTCTGACGGACCAACCGACCGATCGACTTTATGACTGTCCAACCGACTGAACCTAACTAACCCTTAGAAAGTAAAAAATTAATCAAAAAAAAAAACCAAAACAAACAACAACAACCACAACCACAACTATCCAAGCAAGCCAAACGAAACGGCAAACTGAACAACTAAGTGTAAAAAAGATACTAGTCGACTAAGTTTCTATAATAAATACATACAAATATATATTTCTCAGTAAGACGTCAAGTATATACTTTGTTATAGTCTCCGCCGTAGGGCAGAATCCATGCCGATACTAAGGAAGTTAAAAGATTAAATTACAACACCCACAACATGTTTTGAAGTTTGCAGAGAGAAGCGATGAAAAACCAGACGATACTTTAACCTTTGGTGAAAAAATTATTTCGGATTTTCACCGCGTGGTTTCGATTCGCTTCACGGGTGCCCGAGAAAAAGTAACTTACAAAATTTCCCCCCTGAGTCGGCTGGATAAAACCTTTCCTCGACTCGTTCTAAATTAACGATTAATTTCCAACTAGTTCTTATCGTAATGTTTCGTAGTTCATGTTGGGAATAGAATACTAGTTCTTTTWAAAAAAAATACCCAAAGCAATTGTCTCGAAAAGCGTTTTCATGGAAGTAGTCCGCGGTGTTTGCAACTAAAGATTTTATCCGACAGGAACTGATTCAAACGATGAAGAGGATCTGTGTAACTTTAATAGAGTAGGTAGTAGTTAAAAAATAATCAACAAGGCGTAAGTATCATTTGGAAAATGAAGAGAAATAAAACTTCGCCAGTAAACACGACGAACGACGTAAACGAATGAACAAGCTTTAATAATGAAACGTAGTCGCAAGATGGCCGACCAATAACAACAGTAATGAACAGGCGTCACTGGCGCGGGCGCGCGCGCATGACAGGCACAAATGTCCGCGGGCACAACGGGCTCGCTGGCGCTTGTTGGAGATGTCGACAGCTCTTACCGAGAGCTCTTACTCAAAGTTATAGTCCTATCAAGCAAATTACTGAGATACTTCCAGCTCCAAATAAAATTCCTATTGAAAATTTATTCAAATTTATGATAAAGGACAGAGTTCTCGTTCACTTACCAAACGTTACTTGTCGTTCTTAGTATCTTGTCTGACTCAATCTGCACTTCAATGCTTGGCCGATATTTTCTCGAACTAAAGTTAACTCAATACGTACAACTTTTCTTCTCTGACCCACGGTCTACATTCATTGACATTAAGGGTGAAGTGAGACCTGTGGAAGGAGATAAGTCGATCCATGACGTAAGTAACTGTGATTGATGACCGCGGTGAATAATATAACGACTTCTAAGATTAACTGCTAAGATTAGCGCCAAATAAAATAAAATAAAATAAACAGGACGTACAAAAAATTGATACATACGAGCAAGAACACCAAACATTCAACAACAAAAACAGGAAATATCTCTGTTGTATAAAAATGTACAGTGTTACTTGTATAAAGGATTTTTGGATACACAATAAAATCTTCGTATGCTATTTATATTTATCTTTAGGAACCCAGCAGCTGTTGAAATCCGTATTTGCCTTCCAGAAAGCTACTCAGTACGTCTAATGAGAAACAGCCATTTCTAGTCTATGAGCGCTAATTAATCAAATACATAGAAACGAGTTGTTCTTGAAGATGTTTACATGTATGGGATAAATCTATCATAACAAAAGAAAAATCTAATATTGGTACTTGTTCTCATATCATGGTGATTGGTGATTTTATTTTTTTAATATCCTTCCAAAAGTAAAATATTTATCGTAATTATTTTTTCGTAAAAGGGATTTCGATTATGAACACTCGAAGTAAGAAGAAAAGCTAGTTATATTTGATCTCAATTAGGTTAGGGAAATGAGACCGAACTTTATGAGAAATATAGAAGAAAGGTTTCTAATCTTAGTGAAGATCAAACGAGTTATTACCTAAGGGCAGACGCTATAAACAAATGTACTGCAAAATAGATGATCATATCAAAAACGCGGCTAGTCTTGTATCGAACCTTAGTAAACTGGGTAAGATTCTTTTTTGAATATTTTTTGTTATTTTCAAAACCATCATGCTTTTCCTTTCCCCCCTCATTCTCATTTTCATTCTCTTACTCGGCTTTCCTAATTCTATACTTTTTTTTCATGTTGATCTTATTCCTACTTTTTTTTCACACATACACACCGCCACACACACAAACAAAAAACAAAACAAAACAAGCAAATCAAAATGTCTAACATTTCGTATATACACTGTATATCTCCTACATTCACTCCATTGTACTTATAACAACTTGCATGGTATTGTGTCTATATTTATTCTTTCGCTTATTCCACTGTTAATTCATTACTACATGCTTTCTTCATCTTATTCCTTTCTTTTAATTTTCTTTTATCCTAACTTCTTTTCTTTTTTTTTTTTTTTTTTTTTTTTTTTTTTTTTTTTTTTTTTTTGTTTAAACCGAACAACAAAAAAAACTTAATCTACTTCTTCTGAATTAATATTTCCATCTACTGTTCGATCGCTTAGTCCTGAATTTCCCTCCCATATACCTTTTTCTCTCCTTCACTTACCTTTTTGTTTTATTTATTTCACTTTCCTTTCATTATTCTTTAGCTCGAAGATCGAGCGACTGTCTGATCGGATCCGATTCTCATACTTTTAGCACCGTAGCTTTTATTTTCATCATTAGTGAATTTCTCATAACCAAATCTTTCAAACAAACGAACACAAAACAAAGTTAATAGTAATCAGGAAATCCTAAACCTGACTGACAACACCAACCAGCTACCAGGCATAAAGTATTCCATCACAAAAATGAACATTGCTTCAGGCAAATCACTTAGTTGAAAATAATATCTTAAAATTCCCTTATAATTTGATCAAATTAGGTCGGTTTTATTTGATGTTTTGTCACCTTCGATTTGACATATATTTTTAGGCAGTCACGTTTTGGTGCGAAAAATTCAAAATTACACACAAAAGGAATCAACATCTATAAAGAGCCGCTTCTTTTGTTGGCGTTCCTTATCGGTTCTATAGATAGAAAATGACTTGCATTGCAAACATCCCCTCCCCAAGCAGGAGCGCCTGAGGAGTTTTAGGTTATAGAGTAAGAGATTTGAGCGATTCGTCCTCGTTCTCTCGCTATTTGAGTGTATGATAAAATAAACAGACAATTAAAGACTCTTATCGTCGCAATTGTTTTTCAAAAACAGGTCAATTGAAATGTGGAATGTTCCGCTAGCTAACAGAGCCTAATTTTAGTTCTCTGGAATTAAGCTTTTTTTTGATCAACACACGAAAGCATTAAAGTAATATCCTMTAAAGTTGACCATTTCCATTTCCACTTCGTGTAGGGCGCCATCGAAAAATTACACCATATTTTCAACCAACTTTTGCGCTCAACGTTGCAGAAGCAGGATCAAGATATGCTGCTGTGATGCAAAATAGCGCGCAAACAGCTTCCATCGTATCTTGTCCGGTTTTTGAAAATACACAAATACGTGTAAACGAAAAAAAAAAAAACCATTTGGAAAGCAATTAAGGTCGGTGCTTCTCAATAAGGAATATCAATATAACACGAATGTTCATCATATTTCGTTTACTCAATATTGAGGAAAAGTCTATTTGTATTTGGAAAACTTCCCAGTCCCAATCCCCCCCCCCCCCCCCCCCAAAAACAAGAAAAAAAAAACATTACGCCAAAAATAGATTTCATCTGCAAGCACACACGTTTTCGTTTTGTGAAATGAGTGATAGCACTGTCGAAAGGTTTTTAAATCACGCTAAGTTTGCGACAAGTTAAATCCAATGACGGAAACTCTTAGTAGGTGATGAAGAATAGCGTAAGAAGTAGTAAAAGCATTTTAAAATCTACATCTAACTTTCTGGTTCCCACGTCAACGATAATGGTAGTAAATACTGTGATGTTGCCTCAGGAAACGTGGATAATAATGGGAGAAAGAAACAGACAGGAAAGAACTAAAAAGTCTTGAGCTAATCCTCAAACAGATGGGAAGAATTTAATATCAGCCATTTCTAGGTTGTGGAGAAGACTGATTGAGTTGGTATTGCAGTGCATTGTGGGATTGTTTAAGGGGACATATTTCCACGATGACGTCTATTTCGCCCCTAAAACAGTCCCACAATGCACTGCAAACTCACCCCAGTTTTTCCCCTAACCTCGGAATAACTATTTATTGGGCGAACCTTTACATTTAAGGTGGCTGCCTACTTTTGAACGTTCGATTTGAGCCCAAGATGCGCGCGCGCTCAAAAACCGCTGAAAAATCTATAAGATTTTATTGAAGAACCATACACTTCCATTAAATGCTTATTATCTCGAAAACAAGCTCGGGACACCCAATATTTCTTTCCAGATTTGGAATCAGCATTAAATTTCAATTGGGAAAATGGAAGTTTAAAAAAAAGTTTAAATCGTTTTCCAAAAATAGGCAGTCACCTTAACCGACATTTGCATGAGTACCAACATTTTCTTCATCATGACGAATTTATTCTTGGATAGAATTCATTCTTTAAAGAACGAAGGGAAAAATACATATCAGCCATGCTGGATGTTATAACAAAAGCAATGACTAAGATTCGGGTTTTATATATAAAAAAAAACATCCAACATGGCGACTGTGACGTCACATGAAAATCAAGAATTTGCAATAGAGGAAGTATTTAGTCAGCAGTTGAGTCAGTACTTTGGTGAAAAGCCTTGCTTTAAAGACGTGACATGCCGTGACCGTGATGATACCATGGCTCAATATTCTGATTGGGTAAGCAGTAATGTCGCAAGCCGTGACAGCTGTTGTTAACTCTGTGCCGTGACCGTGCTGCACGTGACAGTTACGCCATACAAAATCTTCTCCAAAATTGAAAAATCAAACACGACATAGTAGATTGATTACGTTACCCAAACATGACAAAATCACAATCACCGCACGTCACGTCACGTCCTAACCCACACAAACACGAAGTCTGCTCAATTGAACGCTGTCGACTAACAACACGCAACCTCTACGGCTCACACATCGATTCTTGCATTCTGGATTTGTATTCTGCATTATGATGAACCTCCCTGGATTCTGATGTCATCGATCTTCAGGATCATCTTAACTAGCTGTGTGGCGAGACTGATCTGTTGTTTCTTTCCAATCAGTGTCTCTATTACGTGTTGTTTCTTCATGTCTGGAAAGTGAATAAAACACACTCRATCATTTCATAGTCTGGCAAGCAAAAGAAAAAGAAAGACCAAATTTCCTAGGAACAAACTCTGATTTGACAATATTAAAAAAACCATGAACTCCGAACAAAACGCGACCGAATAAACAAAAAACAAAAAAAA
>NW_022260224.1:66139-80590 GCF_009602425.1 Actinia tenebrosa
TTTTCTTGCTTTCTATTTCTTTGCTCTTTTTTCAGTTTCTTTCTTTCTTCGTTCCTCCCTGCCTTTTTCTCCTTCCTTTCTTTTTTCCGTCCTTCAGTTCTTACTTCCTTACATCCTTCCATCGTTTCCCTCTTGTAGCTTTTCCTCTCTCTCTCTCTCTCTCCCTCTCTCTCTCTCTCTCTCTCGTTCTCGTCAGCATAAAAAAAAAAAAAAAAAAAAAAAAGAAAAAAACTCCGAAGTAAAAAACTAGTCATTTCTAGAAGACTGATAGATTTAGATCATGCGATATAAAAGAACACACACGAGATATCGATCTTGATTAGTATATAGTGCTAAAACCAGGTAACACATGCCTAGTTTAAAGTAAAATCGACGAATTCCTTATTCAATAAATACACAAATTAGACTCGAAACTGTCTGGATCATTACGCTGTTTTGATAGAACAACCGAGTTATCATAGATTGTGGATATTAAATACGCAGAGCATATTATAACAGATGCCGGGTGGCTCAAAGGGATCGGCCAACAGTTGACGTTAGCTGATCGATCCTTTTCATTGGCGCAAAAACCTTGCGAGAAGAAGACTGACCACATTTGAAGAGGGTTAGTAATAAAAGCGCAGCGACGACTCGTGGATTCAAGGTTAGCAACACACTGCAGAATTATATTAAAAGTCGAGAAGATCTATATAAAATAAAATAAAATAAAGGTTAAGCCGATATACAATACATTCAAAACTGAACTGGACAGTSTGGAACCATTATATTATTACTATAATAGCGATTGATGGTAAATTTCTTTACATAGTTGACCACTGTGATGTATATAGGGAGATATAAGAAGAGATAACTAGCTAAAAACTGGTGTGAGCTGCGTCGGTGTTTCTAATGAAACAGTAATGATAAAAGGGTAAATTTTACATCGTGAAAAGATGAAAAAACTTAYTGACGTTTCGGACGCTAGTCCTTCGTCGGAGTAAAAGAGGAAAAGAGAGATATAGCACAGCTATTAATATAGGAAGGTTTACTTAACCGTGAAAAAAAAAAGTCATAATCCAACACATATAATATAAGAGAAATGGGTTATATTTTTTGCTATGTTTTTTTTTAGAATTAAGATACAAAAAGAATACTATTGYGACGAAGTTGCGACAGGTATTTAAAAGCGCAACTATTCTTTCAGAGTACGACAGAACACTCTACGCATACAACCATATATGTGATTTATGCAGTGTTCTTGAAGAAAATCTTTTACTATACCAACATCAATGAGCCTTCAAATAAGCGTTATTTACAATTATATAAAAATCAAACAACAGTTTACTGAAGAAAACTCTTGAAAACCCGGCTAATACATTCTCGTAATAAGTCAACTTTTGAAATTGTTTAGACGTTGAGCTCGATCGATGATAGAATTGTCACCACAGGGAGCCCAATTTAGATGAAATTTTCGAGAAGCAAATAAATTATGGAAAATATATTCATTTTTTTGCAAAATAAATAGCGCAGCGCAACCGTGACGTCATAAAAACGAAGRCAAAGGCGAAAAAAAAAGTTTACTTTCAGCAKATAATTTTCACAGCCGATCGCAATTGATCTTAGTTTACATGGGTTATTATTGTAACTTTAAGTAAAAATAATAAAATCGGTTCGTATAATCCTCGTAGCGGTTAAACAGAATGCAATGTTTGTCCGAATCCGCTATTTAAGCTATTTTTAGAATCAGTGCGCTGCGCTATTGCYAAAAATACAATTTTCTTTGGAATACATAAAATTCATGACAACCTATAAAAACTCTTATGGTCATAAATATAAAAGTTACCGACTGATTATAAAAATCAAAATTTCATTGCAGTGGCAATTGGTACCGGGTCGCGCGCAGAATATCGAAAACTGTAGTAAAATCGATCTTTATTGAAATATAATAATGTAAAATAATAATGATAAAAAGGAATGAATAMCGTTTAGATTGTAATATAGACACCCTTTGCCAAAATGGCGTCCATGAATTCGGTTTAGTTAAAATTAAACTGAGAGAAAAACCAACACCAGCACTGGAAAAAGCATCCTTATTTTTAGTAACTCCAAGAAGATTCATTATGTAAGGTGTTATATCGGCCGAGAAAACTCAAGTTGAAAATTGATAAATTTACAGACGTTTGTATATCTGGGGGTATACATAGAAACGTCTGTAAATTCTTGTCAATTTTCAACCTAAGTTTTCTCGGCCTATATAACACCTGAGATAATGATTCTTCATRGGGCTAATAAAGTAAAGGTGTTCTTTTCAGTGCTCGTATTGTTTTTTTAATTTAACTCATTTCAATGTTCGGCCGCCATTTTGGCAAATGATCTATTGTCCTAAAATTAGCTTACTCTAATATTCGAGTTTGTATATGTCAAGTCGAYTTTGTTTGAAGGCTCATTTAAAGTATTGCACCTCTTTTCCTCACTTCATGCTTACGTAATATTATGCAATAGATTTACGTCATACATACGTACGTCATAGCTCTTTGGTCTGTTTAAAATTGTACATCATATATCATTGTATATTTTATACAATAATATTTTTCGAGAAGGAATTATAGAATTGAAAATGAGCTACTCTTTTTGCCAGAAAAAAGAATTTTCTAAAAAAAGTCAGCTGGCAGACGCGACAGGTTTACAAGCTATAATTACATGCTTTCAGGTTAAAAGACAGTAAAAGTGTCGATTGTATTCACCTATTTCAATTAATGATAGTCATTCGGCGATATGGAAATGGTTTCGTTGAATACTATACAAAGAACATCGAATCAGTCTCAACACTAAGGTTCACTAATGATAAAAAGGTAAATYATACAMCGTGAAAAGATGAAAAAACTTTCCTCTTTTACTCCGACGAAGGACTAGCGTCCGAAACGTCAGTAAGTTTTTTTCATCTTTTCACGGTGTATAATTTACCTTTTCATCATTACTGTTTCATTAGAAACACCGACGCAGCTCACRCTAGTTTTTAGCTAGTTATATCTTCTCATTCATGATTACTAAGGTTCACTGATGTTCTTGACGAGAATAAGAAGCAGAAACACAAGTCATTCCAGCTATTCTTGGATCTTGTAATGACCTATCTCCTATCACTTTTCGCCTAATATTGCCTAGCCCTGCTGATAACGTTTTTTGAAATTCCGGTGTATACAATTTGAAACATTTGTTATAGAATCGGATTGGCCGATCACCGACAAATATGYACAATAGCATAATCCCTAAAAGCCGGTTGAATAAAGACTTAAAAGAGAACGTGAGTCTAGATAACCAGGCATTCAATATGAGGCGCAAATATAGAATACAAATACTGCAATTAAAGGGAACAAACATCACGTACAGTAAACCATATCGGTCTGACAGTTTTAAGTAAAATACGATGAAAACGGTTCCGAGTAGGGAGAGCATCGTTATAAATTTTTCTCCCTACTCGGAACCGTTTTCATCGTATATCACGTACAGTTTGAGGTGAAATTACTAGYTCTCACTTCCGTGAAGATTTTTTAGTCAAAGTATGATATGTCTTCAAAGTGTAAAGAAAATGCTAAGATATTTTTCATTACATCKGTCGTTTCTTGACCTAGTAGTTAGTCTTAAAGAACGCAGAAGCCGGTTTTCATCCTTTCCCCATCAGTGCTCCGTTTCATGGATATCTTGCTTTGCTGGTAGTATTTGTTGCTCTTAGAAAAGGAACAAGAGAAAAGAAAAGGCTTTGCGAGAAAAAGAAAGAGAAGAGAAAAGAAAAAGAGAGAAGAGACGAGAAGAGAAGAGAAGAGAAGAGAAGAGACGAGAAGAGAAGAGAAGACTCACGAAGAAAAATAAAAAAATAAACGAAATTGTAACATCACGTTGCAAGGGGATAGTTATATTTCTTATTCATGTCTTTATTTGTCAAAGATGTTTACAGTTTACAAAAAATGTACAATTTGTCGATTTAAAAAAATAATTGGCCAGCTTGCAAGATTAAGAACCTCCAATGATAGAGACATCATTTAAGTCGTACTATGCATAAATTTGACGATTTCAATGTTATATGATTCCGGTATTCTTAAATCAAATAGATCATGATGAAAGTACGTATTTCAGTCAGGATTTGTCTTTTTTCACGCCRCTTTTGGAAAACTTTTCGTTTTGTCTTGTGTTGAGATAGCTTCCAAGCTTATTCAAAGACCKTCGGGATATTGAAAATTACACAAAAAATCACTTTGAGTTTTTAAACAGAACGACCTAAAATAGGAGTAATTCCATACAATCTAAAAAGGGRAAAATCAACGTTTTTGTCAATATTTATTCGTGTTGATATAAAGACAGAGCTGATTATTTTAAGATTCGTAGTATGACAGCAGACGTCATTTTTCCAAAACCCTTTCTTAGACRAAAACCACTTCGATTAATTTTTCTTAAAAGCTGTTTTTACGACTTCCTTGTGCGTGTGTTCGATCAGTGGCCTCTTGCGCAAACCCGCGGGCAAATCATGGTCTTATGGCAAAAGATTCATTACATTTTCTTTCGGCGATTTACTAAAATGATCGTTAAATACTAAGGTTTCGCAGGTGTCTTGAGATCAAATCCACGGCGTTGCTGTTAAAATACTTTGTGCCAAAAAAAAACCCAAAAAACTTTCACTTTCAATTCCTATGGAGACGTATGGCAMTAGGGTACTAAAACGATCGTAAAATACTATAAAGCGAAAGGTTTTCATCAAAAATTGCTCGCACGTAACTCGAGACCAAATCCACACCTGATTTAAAAACAACAAAATACGAAACAACAACAACCACGACATACACACACACACACACACAAAAGAAAAAAAGAAAGAAAGAAAGAAAGAAAGAGAAAAAAGGAGGAAAAAAAGAAAAAAAACTTCAGTTGCTATGACGACGTGTTGGAGATACATTTCATTAATTTTGTGATGTTGATTTAGAATGTTTAAATAGAGACGCGCACGTCTGAGATTTGTCTGGGAATCGAAGCGATCTTTATTGAAGTTAACCGAGGTATAATTAAGAAAATACGATTCAAAATTATTGATGTAAGCTCTTAAAAAAAATTCCGAGGCCGGCAGTAATCAGTAATTTTATGTTTTAACGCCAACGACGTTGGATATCAATCTTATAATTTCCACTTTTATACTTGAAACCCTTGATATTCTATTGTTTTATTCTTATTAGACGTTGAACCACGCAAATTTAGTAATTGAATCAATTTTCTGTTGTTKTTTTTTTTTTTTGCTGAAGGTTTTGGATAAATATCGCTGAGGAGTTTGAAGTGAACCAACAGGATTTCCTTGGCCATAAATAAAGCCGAAATCGTTGAGGAAAGATGCATATGAAGAGTTTTATGGAGCCGAAAGTCTAAAAACATATTTTCAAGGAGGATGGCAAATTTAACAGATTCCAATTCAACATGGATTAACAATTCTACGAAGAGTGACTCGCCAGGAAATTCTGTAGGACTCGCTATAGCATTAAGCCTTGCAAATATCATCTCCATAACAGTTGGAAGTTGGGGAAATCTTCTTGTAGTCATTGTCGTTGTCTGCAATCGTGGCTTACACTCAAGTACGAACTTTTTYATAGCCAGCTTGGCTTGTGCAGATTTACTCATAACCGCTATATGCATGCCTGTTTTTTACGTTTACAACGTGTTAACTTGGCCCGTATGGCACTTTGGTAGCGCTGTGTGCAAGATAAGTTCATACTTGGTGCATACGTCTGTGATGGCATCGGCTTTGAGTCTATTAGCCATCTCTTATGATCGATTCGTCTCGATTTGCTTTCCAATGAAGACCATTATGACTATAAAGAGAGCGAAACTTTTAGTGGCTGCTATTTGGTTTGTGTCTCCGATTCTTCTTTTTGCTTCCTTGCTTCATCATGACGTTGTACCGATGAAATACAAGGGGCAAGACGCATTTATGTGTGTCGAGACGTGGGACACTAAACAGGAATTACATCGCTATCAAATGTATCGAATATCCTGCTATTTCCTATTCCTCYTACAGATCTCTGTCTTGTATTTAGTCATTGGGTGCAGACTTTACAAACGCGAGCCACCAGGAGCCCAGACGATGCAAGGAAAGGCAAAACTCAACAACGAAAAAAAGAAAATCATCAAGATGCTGTTCTCAGTTGTACTTTTATTCGCTCTTTCTTGGCTGCTTTATATTATCAATAAACTTCTGAATATCTTCCCTCCGTCGAAGAACTACGAGGCACCGGACGTCTTTGTGTTTGTAGGAAACTTCCTTGGGCTATTAAACAGCGTTATAAATCCCATCGTTTACGCTGCTTTGAATAGAAATTTTAGAACAGCTTTTAAACACGCCATTCGATGCAACTGTAAGTACGAAGCTGAGGAACGAAGGCGTACTCAAAGCGTAGTAAGCTTAAGGAATACACAACAAACAAGAGATAGAAAATGTAGCGAAAGTTATGTCTCCAGACGTGCAAGTGAGTCGACTTCATTTGAATTTAGGAAAAACTCCGTTATTAATGGTTTCGATTTGGTTACCGATGTGCAGGACGATAGACAACCTAGATGTCTGACTATCGATAACAGCGAAGTCAATATCGCTAATGAGAGAAATAGAAAACCAAGTGTCCCAGAAAAGCAAAATTATACCGCGAAAAGAAAGGTGAGCTTTGGGCCTGAGATTATGGACCTACCGGATGCCGCGTCTTCCGATCATAATGATGAGAACGACGATATCACCAATCGCAGACACAGTCGAAGCAGAGGAAACAGCATTACTAGCTATAGACTACATTCGACCTCTACGAATGGGCTTGATCCCATAGAGGAGAGCTTTCATCAAAATGAAGATGAAAGTAAAGACAACAAAGGATTTGAATATTCAGAGACCTAAGTCATATAGCAGTAAAAATTTGTAAGCTAAGTTGATAAARATTTTGGGGAAAAGTTGAAATTATTGCCCGAGCAATGTTTCTCAAAATGGTTTTTGTTTTAAGGGTAAAAGGGAATTTATAACTTATAAAAAAAAATTCAGTTTATAAATACTCAATAGGGTTTTTAATTTGCGAATAAAATATCGTTTTCGAAAGTAAAAATAATAAATAATATCTCACATTTTGCTTCAAGGAAATTTGAAAAATTATGTCAGGTGGGTAGGCAATAGGAAATCATTAAAATGATAATTCGAAGAAATTCAATTGCTCGTCTTTATTTTTTGAGTTTTTTGAATCAAAAGGCACATGAGAAATATTCTATTATGACCTAAAAGCATACTAATCAAAACTAGTGAATCCCCTTGTCTACACGACCAAGGAAGCAGGTGCAAAAACCTGAAAGCCATTTAAATTGTATACACCTTTGTCGAGAGGGTGAGAAAGCGTAAAGATTGACTGCGTTACTTGAAACGCTTAGCYTTTTTACCATTTTTAACAAATAAGTACCTTGTAAAAACCAAAACAACTATTTTCAAGCGTTATATCGAGTGATACTCGAGAAAAACACCTTCAATTTTAATATTGAAGTTAGTGTTTACAAAATTCAACGAAGTTCAATATGGCAGCTGTTTTCATTGCCAATGACACGAAATTCTTCATCATTTTTGAACATCGTTGACCTCTATTTACAGAGCTGTTGCTACTGACCTATACTCGAGACATACAGTAATTTACTTCATAAAGTCTAAGATTAAAGTGTGATAATAAAAGTTAGTAAACGGTTTTATGAAAAAACTAATAAGATGTCTCATTTTACGTTCTTCTAAGATAAAAGCTGGGATGGATAGAAGATACATTATAATATGCTAAAATAAATTAAATACCTTGTAGAATAGATCATATTTTGAAAAAGGAAGGTTGCAAAGCCGATATAAAGAAATAAAGAATAAAAATCACAAAGCAAAGTTTTAAGACCTTCTTCTGCCGAATAAGCGCCTTTCCTTTCCTTTCTCTCTTTGAATCGTTCACTACCAATTCATAGAGTTACAGTTCGAATAATAATTTTCACTGAAATATACTTTGATAAGCTGTATCGGATTAACATGACAAATGACACAGATTCTCTTCAATAAGATAATCGCTGGGAAGTTTTTGTTTTTCGTAATCACATGAAACACGGAGATAAACTGAACATTTTTGGTGGGCGTTGTGACGTTTGTGGGATAAGAATGAGCGACTTATAAGTTTAATGTTGACGTTTGCGTCCGCCTTCAAAAACATTAGCAAATGTGCTAGAAGTGGAGAAAATTAAGTGTTTTAAATTGAAAAATAACAAGTTGGATTTTTCAATTTCAAGTCAATATTGTCATTTCAACACAATGTGTGCGTGGTTTTAGAAAAATATTTTTTTCTACGAAAGAATGTAGGAGTTTATCAATTGTAAAGGGGAGAGAGGAGGAGATGAAAAAAGGAAAAGGAGAAGGAGAAGAACGAGAACGAGGAATAGGATAAGAAAAAATAAATAAAGATAAAATAAAAATAAAGTAATTCTTTAAAACCAACATCGTAAGCGTGTAAGTAATATATACAGTATGATTGGCCGTGTTGTATCCAATATACAAACTCGAGGCGTAGCCGTCTAGGTTAGTTCCTTTGTGTTTAACTAAAATTTTCAAGATAAAAGTGAATCTGGCCAAGAAAATCCATCTTAAAGTTTATGCAAATGAACAGGATTCTGTATCTGATTTAGGCCCCGTCCACACGTATCCGGAAATTTTTGTATCCGCAAATTATTTTTTACAGATACGGGTTGCGTCCACAMGTGTCCGCAAATTTTTGTGTCCGTATCCGCAAATTTTACGAAAACGGATACGTRTGGACGGTGAAAACGATTCGAATACGCTGCGTGTGGACGCAAACATTTTCGTATCCGCAAAAAATAATTTGCGGATACAAAAATTTCCAGATACTTGTGGACGGGGCCTAATATATACAGTATGAGTGGCCGTGTTGTAAGGCGTAGCCGAGAGTTTGTATATTGGATACAACACGGACACGAATAATGTAGATTAGTTGTCAAACGTCTAGGTTAGTGCCTTTGTGTTTGGCTAAAATTTTCAAGATAAAAATGAATCTGGCCCAAGAAAATCCATCTTAAAGTTTATGCAAATGAACAGGATTCTGTATCTGATTTACAACACTCTTCACGGTCGTGATTTCCGTTGTTTCCCTCATGAATTATTAATGAGTTTAATAAGAGTGCTTCAAAAACCGCAAACAAACAAGAAAAGGAGATGAAAAAAGGAAAAGGAGTACGAGAATAACGAGAACGAGGAAGAGGATAAGAACAACAACAATAATAAGTCATTCTTTAAAACCAACATCGTAAGCGTGTAAGAGTGCTTTAAAAACCGCAAACAAACAAGAAAAGGAGATGAAAAAAGGAAAAGGAATAGGAGAAGGAGAAGAAGAAGAACGAGAACGATGAAGAGGAGAAGAACAACAACAATAATAAGTCGTTCTTTAAAACCAACATCGTAAGCGWRTAARAGTGCTTCAAAAACCGCAAACAAACAAAAAAAGGAGTTGAAAAAAGGAAAAGGAGTAYGAGAAGGAGAAGAACGAGAACGATGAAGAGGAGAAGAACAACAACAATAATAAGTCGTTCTTTAAAACCAACATCGTAAGCGTGTAAGAGTGCTTCAAAAACCGCAAACAAACAAGAAAAGAAAAAGAAAATGTGATAAACACTTCTCGGCTGGCTAAAAAACAAAACAAGGGTCTTAACTTTAACGTGAGCAAACAAGCACTTGAAAATTAATATTACATCTTAGATATTTGAAAGATGGCAGATATCACCGTCTTATATCAAAACATCAAAACAAGAAAAATAATATTTGCTGTTGAACGACAACAACGGGGTCTTTCTTGGCGAAGCAAGCATTATTGTATTCTGGCTTAGCGTTTTTGTTTTGCAGGGTATCGTTTAGCTCCCGATTCATTATTTTTGGTTATTGCTTTATTGCATTATACTACAGGTGCTTGCAATACCAAGAAATAGCCATAGATTTTTCGTGTTTACTTCCAAATTGTATTGTTTATCTGGTCATATATTTAGAATATTCGTTGTTTATTTATTCATCTTGTGCAAATACCACTAACCGCAATCCCTTTAACATTAACTCTCCTGTACCACCCACTGGGGATTTTTTTGCGCTTAATTTGATAGACCTCCTCGGCTTGGGCGTGAGGTTGTCCCATTTCAGACCACGTGTCATTCCCTTGTGAAT
Source organism: Actinia tenebrosa (assembly GCF_009602425.1). The sequence continues at coordinate 76,365 of NW_022260224.1, forward strand.
GAGATTCTATCCATATTCATGTGTCCTCTCATTGTGCAACCGAGCGCAACCATTAAACAAAGGAAGGATACTCTAGGGAATGACACGTTGTCTGAAATGGGACAACATTACGCCCTAGCTGAGGAGGTCTTTATGCTCAACGAACCAATCGAGAGCTGACAACGAGACAGCAACAAAATATCTCAAATTAAAAACATAATATTAAAATAATACATAATTTGAATAAAAATCCAGAAGATGTTTGACGTTCGATGAAACCTTTAACGAAGTTTGCGCAGACGTCATCTATTGATATTAATGTGCCAACAAGAGTTCTATCGGCTACCTAAACCTTGGTTGGCAAATTTGAATGAAAAAAGATTCCTGACGTCAATGTTTGTATACAATGAATATCGCTATTATAAGAGAAAATATGAACAGAAATATTTACAGACGAAACAAAGTAAAAACTAAATTTTGACATTTAAATTGAATGTTTGCTTACGAAAGGACACGAGCGCCAATTTAACTACCTAACAATATCTGGTCTTATTAAAACATTCATATCGAGTTATTTATTCAGATGTGCAGGGATAATAAATGATGCATCTTGTATATTGTTTCCCTAACCAATGGATGACTGATCTGTATTCGTACGTCATTGGACAGCTATAATCTTAGTTAGATGAGCAAGGTGCATTCTGGACTAGCTTGGGTACAAGTAAAAGTATGAATTGGGATTTGGCCGTGGCACTTTCATATAATAATGTCTATTACTCCACTGAATCCAATACATAGTTCAGTAAAATTTGTTAATTTTTGCAGAAGGTGAGCAGGCGAGCCCAGAATGCACTACGTGCGATAGAATTCGGATATACAGATTGCCGCCTCTCCTTCTTAACAGGCTTGGTTACTATGCTTATTCAAAACGATTAGAAGCAAGTTTTTAAAAAAATTCCTCTAAGATTACTACTTCATGTAAAGCAGTATCTAATGGATGGATGCAAAACGTAACATAAAACCTCAAGAAAACCAACTACAAAAAGAAGGTCCATTAAGATTGTTTTTACATAAAGTACAATTCGATGTTACTTTAGTTTTTAAATTAAATGTAATTATCTGTTGTAGCTTGGTCGTCATAGCAACATATCGCGCACCGCAGGTGCGGCAGTGAACACAACCATCCTCATCCCTAGAGCCCGCAATCCTTTTAGCCGTTGCCATTAAACATAGCCCCAGAGCGACTAGAAAATTTTAGACCCAGTTCCTTTGTTTTGTCGTCTTCAAATCAGTTGATCAGCCAATCAAAACATGAGAAAGTTGGACTCGTCCTAGGTCCCTCGTTTCTTGGCAATTAACTGAGCAAAAAGAACGCGGGCTCGTTCAACGACAGTGGAAGGTCAAAATCACTTGAATACTTTATGTAGGGAATGTTTGGTTCTGCTATGCTTGTGTGTGTGAAATGTGTGGGTTGTACAAAATGATCTCAACGTCCTGCATAAGTGGGATTTTCGAACGTCGTCTTGGCTTCTTTGTACAGTGGGTTTTTTTCCTAAAAGAAAAGAAGAAAAAAAAAGAAAAATTTATATTCTAATATGAGCTAAGACTCTAAAACTTAATTGTTGTTACTGAATTCTACATTTTAAGAGATTTCTTTATTTTGTAAAATCTGGAATGGTGTAGGGGAAAGGTTTGGACTGGATGTCGGATCGCAAAAAAGGTCGTCGAATATTCAGTTTTTGAAAAAATATGGACAAACATGCCCAGCATCTAAAATGTTATTTATTCTTCAAGTATTAAATTTTGAGACGTTTTTATTGTGAAAAAAAAAAAAAAAAAAAATCCGAAGTCGAATATTGATAAACTGGACTGGACTGGACGTCGGTTAACTGGATTGTGGATCGCAAAAAAAATTTCAGCTTTTGAAAATATAAGGATAATTTCAATGTATAACAAAAATAGGGTCAACCTCTGAAATTGGAATTATGCTTTAAAATACGGAATTATTAGAGGTTTAGTATTTAGGAAAATCTAGAATCGTGCATTTATGGACTGGAATGAAAATCGAATAACTGGATCTTGGATCACAAATATTTACGAGGTTTGCAGCTTTTACCCTACGATTTTTAATTGAATATTCATATCTACTGATTTAAATTTGATGATGAAATTTGAGTGCTTAAGCAACCTCCTAAGTGCATCCAGACTGGATATACGCACAACTAACCACTGACCATTGCTTTTCTAACATAGCAAAACCGTAAAAAATATTTGTTTATCAAACAAAAACAACAAAAAATAAATAAATAAATAAAAACAAAACAAAAAAAAAAAAGATTAAATTTTGTTCTAACGAAATCTTCATTACATAGCGCGCGCTACTCAATCATGTCAGCGTGCACCATCCAATTCTGGATGCATGCACGCGCACGGTAATTAACCAATCACAGCGCGTGTTATAGCGTGGCTATGTTATAATTGATAATGGTCCTGATTCTGTGTTGATAACAAGAAGTATATAACTTACCTTGTGCCATTTTGCGTTCATACGATCTCTTTCGAATTTCTTATACTCAATACGATCCTATATTATAAAAGTAAACCAATAAACGAATCAACCAACTGAACCACAGAAATACCCCCACCAAATACCCCCCCCCCCCCCCCCCCCAAAACAAACAAAAAAAAAACCTACAAAAAAAAAAATAAATGAATAAATATGCTTTAAAAAATAAAGAATTCGAACGAAAAGGAAGAGAACCAAAATTTTGAAAAATCCTTCCATCCCTTTGCCTCACAATAGCGATCTTAAGATTTGTAAAATCTACAACGGAGACGTCAAGCTGAAGTGTAAATAATTTTTATTTGGGTGGGGGGAGGGGTTCTGTTCATTGGGGATTTCATTCAAAACAATTGCCAGTAAAGTCAACTCATCCAGAGGGAAGACACGACACCACAAAGTGAAGTTTTTTACACTTCCGGTTGACGTCGTTGATTTTGCAAATCTTAAGGTCGCTAATATGGCATACGCGACATYCCTATAAACTACGACAAACTTACCGCCATCGACACAAGAATCTTTCCAATGACCAGCAAGACTAGTCCAATGAGTAGTATACCCCCTACTACACCCAGTACGATTGTAAGGATTGGTGCAGGTTCAGGACACTCTGAAATAAGTTGATATAAAATGTATTACGATAAAAATGCGACGCCAGAGCAGGGGGGGGAGGACGCCAGTATGCAAAGGTTGCTGATTAAATATATAAAGTGCGGATAATGGAATAGCTTATAGCTCAGATCTAGATTTTTACGGAGTGAGGAAAACTAGAGAACCCGGCGAAAAACCCTTATGAAAAGGGCGATAACAAAACGCCAAACAAACTCAACTCATATAAGGTACAGGTCTTGAACAAGCGCATCTTTAGTTACCATAGGTAAGAAAGGTAAGCGAGCACAGCCCACCCTTGCTACCCATAAATTGACGTTTGTTTTACAGTAAAGATGGAAAGAAAAGTTCGAGATTGTGCAACTGACATGCTGTCCGCTTAATAAAGGGTGTCTGCCCCCTTGATTGAGGCATCACTGTATTTTGTAATCTTCGGCTCTACACCTGTCAACTAACCTTGCTTGTCTTGGATATAGAGGTCATAAGTTTTGCCGTCAGCTCTCTTCCTGTATGTAAAGTAGTACGTACACTTGYCATTTGTGCCTTCGCACCGATACAGTCCTTGGTCTGCGGTAACCAGAAAAACAGCAACGAGGTTAGTATCTTTTTCGAATTCRTACGAAGTTCCGCTGCGTTCCTTCATTACAGACTCATTTACTCAGGGTTAACCTCAATTCAGCATTAAATGACATCAGCAAAGTAAATAATGTTCAGGGGTGTAGCCAGGATTTGTAGCCGATTTTTATCACGTGATTACCTAGATGTTAAGTTTTCTACAGCGAGAGGATGGGGGGGGGGGGGGGGGGGGGGGGGGGGGGGGGGGGGGGGGTTGGACTCCCCTGGTTACGCCCCTGAAATTCATGGCTGTTAGAATAGTAAGGGTCTACTTTAGCAGCTGATTACCTGTATAGGTGTCAATATCATCTATTGTCTCAACGGTTTGAATGACCGCCTCACATCGATTAAGTTTTTTGCAATCTTCCAGACCCTTGTTTTCAAACTTGGTACAAGCGATGCAGTCTTTACTGCGACTACAGATTCCTCCTTCACAAGTCTAGTAAAAAAGAAACCAATGAAT
>NW_022260224.1:82344-105203 GCF_009602425.1 Actinia tenebrosa
AACCCTGAAACCACCTCTGAGCTGATCTAATTCACGGCTAACTTACAGATCAAACCTTGAAACAACCTGTGGGCTGACCAAAGCCACTCACATATTGAATTATTGTAATTAATCTTACCTCCACACACTAAACCTTTGTGTTCCTGACATGAGAAATCATTACACTGACATTTGTCTCCATAAATACGTCCACGAGGATCCTAAAGCACATGAAAAGAAAGATGATTAATAAGCTGTTAGTAGCAAAGATGTCTGGGTTGACTGCTACAATGAAAAGCGATGGCTTCAAAGCTGTGATGATGGCTATGATGATGACGATTGGGATGATGGTAATGATGATGGTAATGATGATGGTAATAATGATGGTAATGATAATGATAATGATAGTGATGATGATGGTGATGATGCGTTTTATATAGTGATGATGGTAGTGATGATGGTAGAGATACAGTTCAGTGATGGTGGGCGTGAAGATAGCGATGATGTTGGTATATAGTGATGGTGGTAGTGATGATGATGATGATAATGGTAATGGTGTTGCTAATGATAATGACAATGATAATTACYCATGTTGATACATAATGGTGATGATAATAATAACACATCCAAAAAACTCTATACATAAGTAATCCGAAGGAATCGAACCAGCTAGCCGACAGTGACAGTAGTGAAAGGCAAACATTTTATCCGTACGCCATCTTGCCAGCCTTGTATTGATAGAGTGATTTTATTTAACCCGTGATAGAAAAATTAGTCTACTACTAACTATTATGCGTACTATTAACGGGTTAAATACAATCACTTTAAATCTAACTCACCCTGTTACAGATACACTTGCCRCAGATACACTGACCACTCCCACTACACGGAGCCTCGTCAGTAGCATTGTTCCTACGAGATAAATATCGTGAAGGTTAGGTTTTATCATTCATTGGTTTTAGAGTAATAAATAAATACAAGTTGTTTTAGACTGAATGGAACCATTCAACTTCATCGTAATATTTTCCTTTTCAGATCACGTCATTTTCTTGAGAATAAGATGCTTTATTTGAGTTGTATCCAAAATCATGTGTCTTCTCATATAAAACCGTTAAACAAAGATATGATACTTTAGGGAATGAAACGTGGTCTGAAATGGGAAAACATTTGATTACCGTTAAACAAAGAAATGATACTCTAAGGAACGACACGCGGTCTGAAATGGGAAAACATTTATAATCAAGCTAAAAGAGCCATTTTTCTTTTAATAATAATAATAATAATAATAATAATAAGAATAATAATAATAATAACAACATGATATATACAGAAAAATAAAACTTTCGATAATAATACTACTTATAATAATAGCTTTAATGTTTATAACGCGCATATTCCATATGCATATGCGCGCTTGTTTGTGTTTTTTGCACTTCCATCGGTCACTTACGCCTTGCATTTGGACAGGTCTTTACTCTTGTCGAATGGACTGTCACATTCACACTCTTCGCCATATCTTAAAAACAATTTTAAAAAAGAACATAAATTAATCATGAAAATGTTCTCCCAAATCAAGGCTTCCTCTCATTTGCAAGGATTTCTTTTTATTCTTTCTTTCTTTCTTTTTTTCTTCCTTCCTTCCTCCCTTTCCTCCTCCCTTTCTCCCTTCCTCCCTCCCTCCCTTATCCCTCCCTCCCTTTCTTCCTTCCTCCGTCCCTCCGTCCCTCCCTTCCTTCCTTCTTTTCTCCCTTCTATTCGTTCTATCTTACATTTCCTTCCTTACCTTCCTTCATAACAGGAGCATTGCCCACAGGCATATGTACCGTTGCCGTCACTACACCGTGRACTATTCTCCACCTAAAATACAACATATAAATTCAAGTCACACTTTACCTTAAATWTTACTTGTCTGGCTCTTTTTTGTTAAAAACGGTCATAAAAAAACTACTTCCAATTCCAACATACTAAGCAGTTGTATAGAGATTTGAGGCTTAAAATTTTCTTCGCAGAAGGACTTCGTGTGGAAATGTTTTCTTGTCTCAGGTAGACAATAAGATTAGCTTTGTTTGAATCATTTACAAGAGCATTTGTGTTACTGGAAAGTCGTCACGAGTTTTTGAAGCCGGAAGTACGTCACAACGGTCTAGATATAAGAAAAATATGGCTCACCCTATTTTGTGGTGATTCACACTGACAGCTGCATATGTATTCAAGGTCCACGTCTAGTCGACCAAAACCGGGGATTCGAATAGGGAAGCTGTCGAAGAAAAAAATTAAATTAAGATCATTGGTTGGGATAAAAAAGAGTAAGGGAGAGATAAAAAAGAGTTAAAAGAAAGAGAGACAGAAAAAGAAGGAAAAAAAGGAAGGAAGGAAGGAAAAAGAGAGAGGAAGGGAGGAAGGAAGGAAGGAAGGAAGGAAGGATGGATGGAAGGAAGGGAGGAATATAGCGCTTTAGCCGTTAGCCTCTGGCTCAGTTGAATGAGTATTAGCTGTCAAACGAACGCGTACAACGGAGCTCAACTGGGTGACTTTCATTGGACAATTTCCTCCTTGACCCCTTACTCATTATACTTTAGCTAATCCGACCGGTCGAAGAATAATCAGTTACCTTTTTTCTTTGGTCGCTTCTGGTGAACAGCTCTCGAGAGTAACAAAGACTTCAAAATCAACCTACAAGAAAACATACTAGTGAGAAAAAAGGAAACCATTTTTCGTCTAGTTTAACTACGAGTTACGTACCTTTTGTTTGATAGCAACACCTGTGCACTCCTCATTTTTAATKATTTTATTTCTGTAAGAAAAATCAAAGTAATGTGAGTCGAGAAAATGGAATAATTTACAAATGGTTTACCGCTTGCCTCTGTGGTCCAGGTTGGAGCCCCCGGGTGTTCCGGTTTTCCTTACCCCTCGGCGTACAAATCCTCCATACCACAGGGAACCCAAGACAGTAAAACAAAGGTATATAATTAAGTAGCGGACTCCTTACCCGCATGTTCCTTGGTAGTCAACACGGATGCCTTGAGGAGCCTTGAAGGACAGTTTTACAGTGGACGCTATTTTCTAAACAGAGAGAAAAAGGTTTTCTCGATAAAAGGCATAATACGTAGTCCACAAAATAGACCATTTTCGATCTCGTAAAATAGTACTGTTTGGTAACAGACTTATCTAATCACTTTTAACCTCATTTCAGCGTCAGAATTGACGACTCTTAAAACTCCAGTGTATGCGGGCTTAGCCTAACTTCTGAGGTCGGTAAACAAAAGCAGATATTAGAATAACAAAACAAGTAACTCCTGGATTCGAGAATAAGGTCACATACACTGGAGTTTGTTTAATACTCTTAAAGGAGTTTGAGTTTGAGTTTAGTTTCCGAGTTTAGTTTAGTTTTAATTTTTAGAGTCGTCAATATTCACAAATACCAACAGTGAAGTAAAGAATGCACAACTTGAACAATACTTGAAATCCCACAGACCTTCACTGAAACACATGAGTGTCTACGCAATAAATAAATAAACAAATAAATAAACAAACAAACAAATAAATAAATAAACAAACCTCGTAGCTTTTTTTGATGAGTTCCACCACGTTCCCAGAATCCTCTGCCAGTTTACCAGTCACAGCACCTAGATCACTCCACATGGAACTCAGACCCTGGAAGACGTAAGCAACAAATATAAACCACGTCAMTTTGAAAGACACTGCGCATGCTCATGCTCATGCTCCCTATGAAAATTATTTATTTATCCACTCGGAGCAGGACCTCGCGGTCAAATACGCACAGGAACTCCGTCAAGAATATTAAAACAAATTCAAGTTGATAATGTTAGTGTCATCATCAAATGTACCTTGTAGAGTTCGGTGACATTCCCAGTGACAGCAAATATCGGCTGAATCTGGTTCTGTAATAGTTTTTCGTGGAGCTGAGCTATCGATGGGTAGTCCTGGGTAGAAGGGTACAAGGGATTTAAATGATGATAACAAATTAAAGCATGGCAGGGAAATTCAATAGCATCTCAATTAACATCAGTGCAGTGACTACTGTAGAAATGAAACTAAAAAAGTCCAATTCTTATTTGAAATTTCTATTTTCAAATTTTATTGCTGTTGATTATTTTAACTAAATAAGTGAATACTGCTATTTTTGTTGTTGTTGTTGTTGTTGTTGCTACTGTTGCTGTTATTGCTGCTGCTGATATTGTTATTGCTGCTATTGATGCTGTCATTGTTTTTATGGCTGTAACTGCACATACTCACCAGTTCATTAGATTTGTAGTAAGTTCCACTGCTGTCTAGATGACATTGCCCATCATTAGGGATAACAATTCCGCCAAGCTAGGGGTCAAACACATTTTTCAAAATGACGATTAATTTTTTTAAATTTGTTTTCAAATGACAGAAGGAGTTAGGGAGGGAGGGAGGGAGGGAGGGAGGGAGTGTGTGATTGCGTGAGGGAGAGAGGAACAGGAACAAAGAAAGGAAGGATAGGAGGATGGAGGGAGGCAGACAGGCAGGCAGGAAAGGAGGGATGGATGCAGGCAGGCGGGCAGACAGGCAGGGAGGAACGGAGCAACAAAAGGGGGAGGTAGATGGTGTCTTTCTTGTGAGTCGTTTGGACCTATATTCAGTATTGCGTCTTTAATCTTTGTTCCTCTCTGCCTCCCTCCCTCCCTCATTCCTCATGTGTCTACCACCTATCATACTGTTTTTCGGCAAACGTTTTCCTAAACATACGAGCAACACGATGGAGTACTCACCTTCCCATCCCCCGCCAAATGGAACGGTGCATCAGTGACAAACACTACGAGTCTTCTTGATATGTCTTTCCATCCTATTTTCTGATGAACAAATACAAATAAGATTTAACAGATTTTTATTTAAATGCAAATGCACAATAATTCACATTAACTGAGGGGCGATGGGTTTGCACTCCCAAATGATTTTTTACTGAATTCAACCAATCAGATAATTCGATATGACAGTATAGACGTGACTTTATCCAATCAGAGAGCACGTTATATCTTACTTTTCCACAAACAGCAACTTGCATCAAAGCATCAAAACCTCCTTCAGGTTCGTCAAGATTACCAGAAATGATCTGGTTATTGATTTCATTCTGCAAATAAAATATTGTTATTAGATAATATTAGTTTCAAACTCATTACTAAGCATCAGAACAACACTTTGGGTTGATCTAAGTAAGGGCCCGGCTAACTCACAGATCGATCCCCGAAATTACATCTGAGCCGATCTAAGTCAGGGCATGGCTAACTCACAAATCGAACCCTGAAATAACCTCTGGCCTGATCAAAGTCAGAGCACGGCTAACCCACAGATAGAATTGGAATTTGGTGTGTTTGGTTTTGCGGAGTAAGGCGAGATAGCCTGTGAACAAGGCTCTCGGGGAGGGGGGAAGGGAGAGAAGGGAAGAGGCTCTCCGGGGAGGGGGCCTGGTTCACAGGCTAAAGGCGAGAAAACCAGAGAACCTGGAGAAAAACACTCGAATCAAGGGAGAGACCCAAAAACTCTACTTACGTGTGATGCCGAGTCCAGGAATCGAACCCGAGACCCCAGAAGTGAGAGGCGAGTGCACTATCGTTACGTATTTGTCATACCCATATAGCAAGAAACAAGCTTCAGTTGTACAATACCTGGAATTTTGTACTGTCATTGACAAGTTGAAGGGTGTGGCGAAATCCGTAAGTTTTTTCACACTGTCCATTGCCACCGCAAGGCTTGTCCAACCTTAAAAAGTAGAAGTTTGCATTGTATAGAAAAAGTTTTTGTATCACGTAGGAAAGGTATGTATTGCGATGCCACTGGGCTAAAACATCCTGTTACACTAAGTAACGTTACTTGCCACTTGTCTCGCAATTTTGATGCTATATAAAAAATAGCTGCGGTCACGGCGCGGTATGGTCACGTCACGTGGAAATTGTGTTTCGTTTCTACATCTACTTACTCTGTTCTCACGTAGGGAGAGACTGTCTTATCCACAAATTTTCCAAAACCGAGCTGATAGTTCTTTGTGATGTTAGCCATACTCGCAGCTAAAAACAACACGATAAAACAAATTAATATTTCCAGATGTCCATTTTATGTAACTATTTTTGCCACCGAGTTAACAAAGCCTGGGCCCATTTTGGCCTCCGCTCACAGGAAAATACGTTCCCACATGCTCGTATTYTGTAGATGTTACCTAGGTGTGGTTTTGCGCAATTAGCGTTAAAAATACTTTGACAAAAAGAGTAAAAATGGAAAAAAATAAAGAACAAGAATTATTATGGGAATAGAAATGAGAATGAAAATGACAATGATGAAAAATGGAAATGAGAATAAGAAATGGGAACTGGCGAGAATAAGGATAACATAATAATGAGAGGGGAATATGAATGGAAATGAAAATAGGAATGGGAATAGCAATAGGAATGAATCTTACCTATCTTCCCAGCCAGTTTCTTTAGGTTTCCCAGATCGTTCTCCATGGACCAGGACATGTCCATAAGATAGTACAAATCAACTGGGTAGTTCTCAGCCGATCGAACAGTCATTGGTATCTTAGCAGGTTTGCCTATTGAAGTTGAAGTTAGTCAATGGTTGAAACAAAAGTTTACTTTACAGCGCCTTCTAATCGCACGCGCAAAATGAATGCAATTTGCCATGCTGAAGAAGTAGGTTTTGGCGGACGTCATTCAAGGCGTTTCCATGACATTCCATTGAAAAAGTCGTGTTTCCGGCAAATCATACGATTTCGCACGTGTGATTGGCAAATGCTGTAACGGATCTTAACAGATTTTTTAAGACTTACAGTGCTTTCCAATTGACCGTTTTCTCAAGGTTGCGTGCGCATCCAAATTTAAGGAACTTGACGGGCCATGATACCAGAACACGAGTATTATCATGCATGGCTGTGAATTTTTTAACGATAAGAACTCATACAATCGATTATTCTCCTCTTTAAATATAAAACTGTCTTCTTAATTTTACTGAATTTGCGTTTTTCAGTTTTGTGGCCCGTCAAGTTGGATGCGCACGCAACCTTGAGAAAACGGTCTATAGCACGCGCGGAATCATAGAATTTGCCGTCGCGACAAAATAGCAGTTTGGTGAACGTCAATCAAAGTGTTGCAGTCCATTACATTGTCGGAACACACAAAGTTTTCAAGGTCATGTGCCTATGTAGTCTGATTCCATAAGTCGTAGTTTTCGCTCCTTTGTGGTTTGTACAAAAGAGCGAAAACACCGACTTATGGAATCAGTCTAGTGYCTATGAAATGTCACGGAAACGCCTTGATTGACGTCCCAATATTTTTTCACACGACGGAGTGTTCTATTGAGAAGCACTGTAAACTATCCCGCACTTCTTTCTATTCCTTTCTGTCAAACTGACGTCCACTGTAGTAGTAGTACGTTAGCAATATCCGGATAAAAAATATTAATTATTCTGTAAACATCCTTTTTTCTCTGGGTTTTTTAGTTTTTATTCCTCCATAAACGTCAACTAAGTTTTTAAATATTAATAATCATCATCCCCATCTGCGTTGAACTTTTAATTACTTCGGAAATCCCTGACCGAGATAATTAAGTAAAAAAATTTCGAGGTATATAAATAATAAATGATAAAAAAAATTGATCATTTTAGGCGAATTATAGATTCTTTATTTACGTTTCTTTTAGCTATGTTTTTCACTTTTTTGAACTGGGAATATGCCGCCTTTTTCTTTTTCCATAAACGTGGCAAGTATTACCACAGAAAGATGTTTAACAGCTTGTGGTGAAGTAATGGATACTCGCAATTATTTTCCAGAAATGTCTCTAGAATTCTTACTCATTTTTACTTTATATGGTAACATATAGTCTTCTACGCTGCCGCTATTAGTTTTGTCACGCAACGGTTACTCCCCTATAAGCGTTGCGTGAAAACACTAATAGTGGCTGTGTAGGAGACTAACTAACATAGTGCTCGTCTGAAAACTATTTTATGGTTTCTTCTAAAACTCATGAATATTTAATGAAGAGAAAACAAAGCAAATCACTACTGTGACGGTGGTTTGGAAATGTGTTCTTAATTTGCATTACATTTCATAAACTTTTYCTTTGATTTTCTCCAAGAAATATTCRTGAGTTTGAGAAGTAATTTGAAACATTTGAGAGATTGCGCCGAGTTTTTTTAACTGACTTTGAGGTGTTTGGAAATCAAAGGAAAAACTCTCTCACATGTCTCTCTCACAACTCTCTCACCCCCACCCCCAAGGGCTGCTAAAGCTTCCAAACTCAATAAACTTATAGACCATATCAACACAAAAATTGTGCATTCCTACACAAGAAAGAAACAAAATATGCATTTTCAAAAGCTTGCTGGTCTAGAGTAGTTTTAAATCAGCCATATATATGTTGTAGGTATGAACAATGCAATGCTTTTGCATAACGAGAGATTTCATTTCCAAAAGACCAAATTTGTTTGACCAAATCAGAATATGTTTTAGTACATATTAACACATATTATATCTGAAAACCAGGCCATTTTAGATTAAACTGTTTCACTAGAAGCAAATTTTGTTGAATTTTCTATTGGATTTGGCAATTCTATCCCCCACATAAGCAAGCAGTGACGTCATAGTAAAATAGGGTAATTAAAGAGAAGGTCTAGTTTTTTTTCATAGCAGTCAGGCACACTTACCTGGTCTTAATTTGACTTTTACTCTCTGTGGAGTGACCTGGATAGTAGGCCCAACAGCAGCATCCTGAAATGAAACATTTCACAATGAACATGTAACCCTCAGGTAGGCATTCATATAACACACGATAGCAAGCAAAGGGGTGATTGACAGATGCGTAAGGAAGACTGCTTCAGTTGGGGTTGGTGAGGGAGGGAGGAAGGAAAGGAGGGGAGGAAGGAAAGGAGAGAGGGAGGGAGATAGGGAGGGAGAGGGAGGGGTGCAAGAATAACTTCAGTACAACATCTTTTTCTTTTGTTCACCATGCCGTATGTGGTGTTGTTTGTACTCACGCTAGACCACAATGCATCCTGTTTATCAATCACAGAAAAGGTTCAAGGGTAAAACATATAATATTCAAAAACTTCTTTGTTATAGCAAAGTTACACTACTTTTCTGTTGTGCATGGTGCTAAATTATAATTAACATTTACAAGATCTGGTTTTAAAAACAGAGCCGCAATGTCTGACTTTATTGGTCTGGCTCGCAGGACTATAACATACTTCAACATTTGTAAACCCACTGTCTGGATTTGATATATTGGTTTTTGGACAGCCCAGATCCACCAGGTTTGCTGGGGTGTCACATCTAGATGCTGCCTTTTGATCAAAGTTCTGCAATAAGAAAGAATTATATAATTAGTTGAATGTGGGACAAAGTATTTAGCCCTGTTGTCTGCTATATTATTGGTAATCATTGTTTGTTTTTTAATCAATATATATTTCCTTATTACTGAAATGCAATTCTAAAGATGAAATTGGAATTTAAAAATTGGCTTTTGTGGAGTGAGAAAACTACACAACAAGTTGGAAAAACCTTGAAGCATATTTAATGTTACTCACATGCATAATAGCAGTGAAGCAYGAGTCAACTCAGATACAGCGAGATCATGATGGGCAAAACACAACCGAGAGACAGCTTCCAATAAAAAATACAATATCGAAAGGCTAACTACTGCAGTACACTACCTCTTCAGAACACCAAGCACATTGTGGTTTACTTATACACTGTTGACATAATGCTTGAGTTTGACATTCTGAACCTTAAAAATACAACAATAACATAACCTTAAAGTTACAATGTAATGCTACAGTCCATTGTTTTCTTCTAACTTACATACTTTTGGAAATGAAATAGAACCTTTTACTGTATATCTTGGGTGTAATGTTTCTCCATTTCATACGAAATTCAATTCTTTTATTGAATGAGATTATTTTTTACAGTTGTGTAATTCATATTCATGTGTCTTCTCATGCACAACCATTAAACAAAGAAATGTACTCTATGGAATGAAATGTGGTCTGAAATGGGAAAACATTAAGACCAAGCTCAAAGGGTCTATTTTGGACCATTTTGAAACATTATCACCATTAGAGAAATTTGAATTGTATCAAACATTGGAACAATATGTGAAGTGGCAACACTGTCTTGCAACAAATACTGTATAACTGTCAGAGAAAATCCAAATATTTGATGTTTTCTCTGAAACATTTTGAAAATTCAATGAGTGTGTCGCTATCAGCGCTGCTGCAAGTTTTGGTTGAAACAAAATACAAAATTTCATTTGAATTGCAAAAAAAAATCAGATGGATTGAATGGGTCTATTGATTGTTTAAACACACAATATTCGAATGAAATAGAATAAGTCACTGTGAACATCAATTGTCTGCAACTTACTTTGAGATGAAAGTGGTATCCATGCCAATATTATCAAGAATGCCACGGCAATAAAAAGTACTGTATTCATAATTCTACCATAAACAATTTCTAAAAGATAAAACAATATGTTTATTAAATCTGATGCATATAAAAATAGAAAGGCTATTCTTTTATATATTGATTTTGCCATCCAATTGCAAAGAAGTTTCCTATGTATAAACCCTATACAGTAATATATACCCTATTTATGAAAGGTTAGGGTGACACTGTATCTAAGGCCCTATTTATATGGATATGAAATATCCCTCYCTCAAGACTAGTTTATTTACAGAGCATTTACATGGAGTTCTCCATACTTCTCCAATATAAACCTTGGTTCTTAAGGACACATGTGCAAGCATATTTCAGTAAAAATCAACATGTGAGTTGAGCGTTGTGTGCATAGAATATTAAATGTAGTGGTAGTGTGTGTGCGTGAAAAGAGTCCCCAATTAGTGTGAAAGTGCTAGAATGACTAGACACTTAAATAAAAGTGATTTAAAAAAAGTTGTTTATATTTCATGGTTGAGCTGTCTTGCCCCAAGTACTTGAGTTAGTGTTCATATGAGAAAAAGGTTTCTCACCTCCCAGGGTTACCTCACCAGCCGATACATGTTCTCACCTCCGAGTTAAATTCCTTATGTAAATGGTCCATGGAATTTTCCAAAGAAATGTATAAACAATTAGCTCACCCAGAGTTACTATGGGGGAGAGCTGTTTCAGGTTCCTGAGACAACATCTCCCAATATAAAGAGGGCCTAACTCCTGAGACAACATCTCCCAATATAAAGAGGGCCTAACTAGCTGGTTGCTGGGAATAAGTGTTAACATGATGACACATTATTCATATATAAAAAGTAAGTATAAGCTCCTATATAAAAGAAATRCAAACGAAAGCACGCCAACAATATGCATATTAAAGGCATATGAAAAGAATATTGAGGAAGTGGTTAAGCAAAGAAGTCTAAAAAGATGTTTGAGTATAAAGGGATGTGGTTATAGATGACATCACAGGTACGATAGTGATTTGTCTGGCTAAAAAAAATAATTGTTCAGATATTATTCAAAAAAAAAAAAAAAAAAAAAAAAATTTGTCAAACAACAAAACCTATATCAACACTTATTTCTTTTAGATGGATATAGGTTCACAAGGCTAAAGGGTCTTGAATTGGCAAATTACAAACTAGTGCCAACATTATATTTACATGTACTATAAATAACATGTATATATATGTGTGTATATTTAGGTTTTTAACCAGCTTCACAATCATTAATATTTACTTTAAGCTGAAATAATTATGAATTATGAAAATAATAGAAAAACAATTCTTCTTAACACATGATAAGTATTTTCTTGAGTTTGAAAATGACTGTTTAGGAGTTAAGATTAAATACTACAACAATTCGTGTTTTTGTTAGTGCTGTTTGCTAAAAAGATTGTTTGATAAGGCGTGAAAACATTTATACTTCAAGTCAAATATTGAGCTTCAGAAGACGTTGAAATCTCAAAATAAACTAGATTACATACTGATATACGGAAATTTGAGTTCTAATATCGTCTCTCAGAAAATTTAGTGTTCTGAAAARCTTGAAATAACGCTTAAAATCCGATAAATGATCAAACAAAGTGAAGCCATATTGTTTGTGGAGTTAACTGCTCTTTTATCTCAAGGAAGACGACATTCAACACAAAACGAAACTTATTAGCTCATAATAAAGTCCACAAGAAACTTTTAGTAATTTTTAGAAACAATATACAAGAACAATGTTGTATTTTGAAGGGTTTTTAGAAATTGAGAACGCCCATTCAAAAAATAATACCGAAGGATATAAAGATAAATATTGAGTGTTTGAGTGCATTAAAGGTCCATTAGCGATGTAAATTTAAGAAAATAAAGGTCGGGATGAGTTAGTTTGGTTGATAAAGAATGCAAAATGAAAGGTTAATGGCGTTAAATCTTACCTTGAAGGTTTCAGGTGTTGCTAGAAAATCCTCTCGTCTGACTGATTGAAGGTTTGACGTTCGAAAGTTAATATTCATCAACGCTACGCGCCGACATCCGAAGGAAGTCAAACCCGCATTCCATCACACCAAATATGGTCGAAACAACCATATTTAGAAAGAGTGTGGTTGATTTAGACGTCATTTCCGGTGGTAAAGCCAGTCCCCACTGATTCTAGATTCTTAGCCCACTGTTCACATCTGGCTGAGATGTCATGTCCGACCAAACCTTTGAAAAGATTTTGTATGAGAGAGGAGAATAGGGCATTTATTGTGTTTGTGGTGGCGTTATTTATGTGCTTTGATAGGGGTATGAACT
Source organism: Actinia tenebrosa (assembly GCF_009602425.1). The sequence goes on from NW_022260224.1 coordinate 95,060, forward strand.
CGACCCAAATTGCCCTAATTCACTATGACGTCACTGCTTGTTTATGTGGGGGATAGAATCACCAAAACAAAATTTGCTCCCAGCGAAACAATTTAATCTAAAATGGCCTGGTTTTCACATATGATATGAGTTAATATGTACTCAAAAATATTCTGAGCGTTTACTGGCTATTCTACTTCTCTTCGTGGATTGATACGGGTTTTAGAACAATTTTCGGTGATTGCGTGGATTTGACTCCCTCCGACGACCATGATCCTTTGCGTTTAAACAATTGTTTTGATGTGACGTCATAGTGAATTAGGGCAATTCTTTCTTTTTTCTTTCTCTWTCATTCTTTCTTTCTTYCTTCCTTCCTTCCTTCCTTTCTTTCCTTCTCAGTTTCTCTCTCTTTATGGAGAGGAAAAGAAAGAAAAACCATTTTAGTTTGTCGACATGTATTGAGGTCCGAGTGGTGAATGTGGATAATATACGAATAAATGAATAAAGCGCCCAAATAGGACTATTACTAAATCTTGCATTGTAGGAATATGTTTGCGAGTCAAATTTAAATTGAAAGAATTTCTGGATGCGTTGATTCTTGATATACATCGCGTATAGAGTCAAATCACGGGGAAATCGTAGAGAGTTTTTAGTAAAAGTGTTTAGTAAAATGGGAATAAATAATTCAGCTCTCTCCTCCGCAGTTCTGTCATATCTCAGCTAGGAGCCGGGTGCAATCCTTATGTATTAGCAGACGTACTGAACTGATTAATCTCCCCTCGCTAGCTACGAGGGTTTTTTCCTCCCTCCCTCTAGAATGCATACCATATATCAGTGAAAAAGTTAACTAACAAAATTGTACAAATTTTGTGCAAGTTTCGTAGGCCTACAGTCTACCGAGGTCAACTGAACGTATACTAATTTTGCAAATTTGCGCAATTCCTTACAAAGTTCTTTCAMGGATATATCGGTATGCACTCTATGACAAACAATTTTCTTTGTTGCGCAGAGTCGTGCGACTTTGAGAGGCGATTGCAAAGACGATAGCGATTTTATTGTAATCTCGATCGCGAGTGTAAACAGCCGGCGATTTTATTACAAAATTGGCATTTTGCATAACCTAGTTTCCAGAGGGATTTTTTCGCGGATTTATTAACTGAGAGCGGAGTCAGTAAATCCGCGAAAAAAATCCCTCTGGGACCCAGGGTACATTTTGCAGCGAAGAGGCAGTACCTCTTCTCAATAGTCATCGGAAAAAATGTTTTCTCTCTCTTCCTGTTTATAACTTTTTTACTTCTGTCACAGGTGGTCAACTCCGATCGCAAGATTTTTCGATTCACGCGATAAAATTGCTAGTTTAAACAAGCCTTTAGCTTGGGAAAACTTCCAACGCGTGAACATTGCAAGCTTAAGACAAACTGAAATATTTTGCTTTCTATTCTCACATTATTTTCATCATCATCATCTTTATTAAGACGGTAAAGGCCGAAAGTGTTACTTGAAGAGTGAAGTGGAAATTGAGTTTGATTTTTCTTCTTCTTTATATTATAAATTGATACTGGTTTTGTACTGTCATATAGATGAGATAATTTTATCATAATTCTTCTTTGCTGTTGCCATCTTCTTGGGCTTCGTCACCAGTGGGGCACAAGTCTGCAATTTGAAAGTCAAAGATGTGATATTTTAATATTTTWAACATGATAATCACTATCCCCATAGTTCAACCTTCAACTTTATCAAACTCACTTAGTTTTGATGTGACTGGAAGGAATTGGATGGGACTAGAAAAGGATTGGATAGGATTGGATGTGACTGGGATGGATTAGATGTGATTGGAATGGAATGGATGGGACTTGAATGGGACTGGGATGGATTGAATGGGATTGAAATGCATTGGATGGGGATGAATTTGATTGGATGGGACCAAAATCGATGGGACTGGGATGGATTAGATTGGATGTGACTGGAATGGAGTTGATAGGTCTGTAACATTGGAACATATACATATATTGGGACATATGCTGAAGGGAATGGAATGTCATCTAAAATATGAAAACACATCCAACAATCAGAGACTAGGGTCTTTAGAAACTTACGTAATATTTGACTGCAGAGAGCAGCTTTTTGGTTATCATGTTCATGCTTCAATACTTCAATAACTTCTTCATCATGCTCTCCCAGGATATCTTCACACTAAATAACCAAAGAAAACAAAGGTCTTAATACAGGGCTTTCAGAATAAGCATGAGGCCACTGGAGATACATTTCTTTTCTTAAAAAAAAAATCAATAATCTATCAGATCACAGCTGCAATGCCTGATGTGAAAAACAGTTGAATACCACAGAATATACAAAAGCTTTCCTATCAGATCACAGCTGCAATGCCTGATGTGAAAAACAGTTGAATACCACAGAATATACAAAAGCTTTCCAGCATCTGATTGGCTGTATTTTCAATGATGTGGAAATTATGAAAATATATACAATACGTCAAACCACAAAAAACTTACGGTGTGCTTTAATTTCTCAGCAATCTCTCCACTCATGGAAATATTTGACAGGTTGACRGGTGATCCATCATGTGACGAGGTCCTGACATAGGTCTTCTTGCCTGTATCAGGCTCTGTTGATTCAGCATATTGCTTCATGTTGTCACATATATTTTCGAGCAGTTCAGTCAGATGGGTTTCAGATCTTGCATATGGAATCTTATAAAAAAAACACAATTTAAACACAGTTTCAAAAACTATTTGATCCTTTTTGCAAAATCTTCAACAATTTATTAATTATTTATAAATCTATATATTTATTATCATATAATGTCAAACAATCTCCAACATGTTTTTAAATGGTACTCTTAAGCTTTAATTTATATTGATCCTTCTTACCCCCTCCTGATCAAATAATTTACTACTTAAATTTATTCCTGTGTGTGGTTGTCATGAACTCAAAAGTTTTTTTTTTCTATTTCAACAACCACACACACCTAGTCCAATATCATTATTCATTGATATAATTGACTTATTACTTCTTCATTTATACCAGTATATTACCCTACCCTATTTTATGAATCTTGTAAATATGTGTGAATAAGAAAAAGACTAAAGTCATATGACACAGAGCCCACACAGAGCCCACACAGGAGAGATGTGTACATTCATGAAAATGAATAATTCATGTTGTACTTGTGGTGGTGATTAGTGAATCAAAGGATGGCATAGTATTACCACACTTGCCTCTTGTCTCTCTGAGGTCTACAGTTTGATCCTTGGGTTTGATGAGCCCATGGTTACATGTACTTTAGAATATTAAGTATGCACTCCCATTTCCATTTTTATTCTTTAAATTTGAAAAAAAAACAAAAACAAAAAAACAAAAAAAAAACAACACAAAAACATGTAACTGTACCTTTCGGGAGTAACTCTGTTTACCAGTTGGATCTACTCTGAAGCTTTCAACCTTATTGACAAAAAGTTATACATTTATTTTATACATAGTTAAATGCATTTATTTTTACTTTCAAATTAAGATTTGCATCACATGTCTACCTTCTCCTCCTTCATCAAGTGTAAAAGTAATATTCCCCAGGGGTAGGGGGTTGTATTGGGTATAGTCTTTGTTTATCTAACTCATTGCAAATTTAAAAAAACACACATTCCTCCTCTACCCTCCCCTCCCCCAAGTGGATTTGAAATTCCCCAGGGGTAGAGGATTGGTACATTCTTTGTTTATCCAAATTATTGCAAGTTAAGAAGCACATTCCTCCTCTACCCTCCCCTCCTCCTCCCCTCCTCAAGTGGAGTTGAAATTCCCCAGGGGTAGAGGGCTTACGATTTTCTTTGTTTATCCAACTCATGATAGGCGAGTGTTGCTTCAATCCTATTATCCATTTGTAATTTCATTTGTTTAGTACACATCAGTTGTAACACATACCTCAATGACCTTCTTGGGGTCAACTTTTGATATCTCCCATTCTATTTCATCTACTGCAATTTGACAAACTGTGGAAGAAAGTATATATGTATATATCTATACATATGTTTAAGGAATGTAAAAGGTGTTGGCCCCCTCCCTCCTCAGAGGGGTAGGGGTAGGGGGGGAGGTCATTTAAAGAACAAAATTACAGAGTTTGTATGGAAGTAAATTGGAATTGAAATGAGATTCCTCCACTCCTCTGTGGGGGGGGGGGGGGGGTGATTTTTGTCTCTATCAGAGCCTAGCAATGAAAACCATGGTAAAGCAGTTTTCACTGAGAATTCCGTCCAGTCCTTTTCATGAGGGATATATGGACATATTTTCTGGAACTACACATCACATTTCTTACCAGAACATTGAAAAGACTTGTCTCTCTGACAATGAACCTGAAAAATTAATCCTAATATAACTAGCACTGGAGTGAAGACCACTTGCAGCTCCATGTTCCTGATATTTGTTCCTGAAATTGAAGACAAAAAAGTTAACATAAAAAATCTGAATATGTAAAAGAAATGAAACTTATGGAAGAGCACTAACTTTATGTATATATATATATATATTTTTTTTTTTCCTGTTATTTTCTATTTTATAAGTACCATCTATTATTAGGCCAAATAAAAAAATAAGTGTGTTTCCTTTTGCAAGACAAAATTAATTGGGGTCGGTAGGTCAGATTTTTTTATTATTATTAATTTATTGATACAACAGTGGGAATGAGCTTACAGGGAACCCCTGTAAATGAAAAAAATATTAGTGTTGGCAAAAATTGGCAAGAAAATTAGGGTAGGTCACGCAACAGGAAGCACACTTATTTTTATGTTTGGCCTTATGTGACCTGTACAACCCTGTTCGAGTGCTCTTATGGAGCCTTTGGAGAAGTCATGTGTCTTGTTGCTGCACTTGGTCCATATAGCACGATGTTGAGCCAAAATTTACCCATCCTGCCGTACCACTCAGTGAATAAGTGCATAGTACTAAATAGTGCTAATGTACTGTTTCATGGAGGAAAGGATATACTTTGAAGCTTCAATTTAGTAAAAATTTAATCCTTAACTCACTGTAAATCGTATACCACATAAAGTATTTAAAATCTTGTATATATAAGTTCAAATTTTATATATTGTTTGAACAAATTCACAAATGGGATCAGTACACATCAGTCCATGTTTGATTAGCTTGATCGACACTAGATCAACAATTGATCAGCGATTTCAAGAAAAACTAATAGATTCGTCAATAAATAATACAGCCTGGATAACGGTTTGAGAAAATAACAATTATTTGCCATCAACGTTTAGATTCAACCTTGCATTTTTTAATATTTTATAAGGTTAATTAAAGTTCCTCTGCATTCAAATTAAAAATTTCTTCAAATTTTAGAAATTTTCGACATTAAATTTATATATATAGGTGCGTTTTTCATTATGTTTTACATACCTTTTGGATGAAGAACAAAAAAACTTCGATTTTATGGTTAGATTGAGTAAGAAAGAAAGAGAAAAATTACGAGATTACGAAACTAAACTAACTACACTAAAAAGAAAAGATACGTGTTGTGAGCCCGCGAGTAACACCGCTGAGTAGTTCGAAAGAAAGGGAACTGGGTACCAGGAAGTTGAGCAAAGTCAGGACAGAGGGATAGAATAAAGGGAGGCGATCTGCTTTGTCGTCAGCGCCTGGCGTGAAACCCGATGACCAAAGACCCGAAAGACTCTGGGCTCGAGAAAGAGAGGGAGCAAAACCGGAGAACCCGGGGAAAAAACTCTCCCAATCTAGCCATAGGTGAGATCGCAAACTCTAGGCATATAATGATAGAGTTGATTAACCAGTTTTTTGGACAGCCGAACATTAAAATAACATTGACAATACTTATTAACAGTTTCTTTGGACGTTCTAATACCTAGCTCAGTGTTTGAATTACTTTTTGTATGGAATCGCTGGATTGCCCACTTATAACTATATCAGTAGTACTTTAAATAACAATGATTTCAAATCAGCGAAAGTTTAAAAGATAAAAGTTAAAAAAAAAACAAATACTCGCGTAGATTTTGTCTGTCTTGCATGGAGCAGTTAAAAAACTATGGAAAATCTTTGTCTGTATCTGAGAAGAGCAAAATCAAAACGGACAATAGTATAAGATAGCGCTGAAAGCAAGGTAAGTGAACGATGGTGAATGACCGAAGGCAATCCAATTCTCATACACAAATAACTGTAAAGAGAACAGTGAAAAATAAAGGACGTGATTCTTTTGGCAAAATGATGCATGAAACATATTTTTGAACGTTTCTAAACAACATCGAAGATCAATGCAATCTTAGTCTGGTAATGTACAAAAGAAGGAAGCGTAGCGTTGGAACACAGGCCGCCGGAGCGCCAGCTGGATAATGTTGAAAAGCCAAAGTACTATGTGTGTAAAACCGTCGACAAGACGGAAGAAATGAAAAATCCGAGAGCAAGCTAACTTACGATGAACTCCTTGACAAACAATAATGGGTTCCAAGAATACACTGTAAGCACTGTAAGTATTCATGAGACTTCTAATGTAGGTATACACTGTAGACCCTTGCACGACAGATAAGGGTTTTAATAATAGAAAAGCATGCAATGTTTCGAAATGGTCGCGGCGTATTTTTCATGTGCTATTTCTGTGGTCCTGGGCGTTGCTGTCCTCGAGAATGTGAACAGCACCTGGGACCGTGACCCCCCATTTGGCGACCAAATACGACGACAAGAACGGCCTGCATTTTTAGACTCGGGCTTTCCGTTCACGGAAGCCCGAGTAACTATTTTTGGGGGTATCTAAAGTTGGCTGACTTTGCCTTCATTTATAGTCTTCGGTTATTGTGAGCAGCTTGATTGTCTCTGATTGGCTAAAGAGCATGTTAAAAACATTGACGTAAACTCTCGCGAGTGTTTACGAGTAAAATTGATATCATCACTTAAATGATTTTTAATGCATGTATATTACTCTAGAATAAAACAAGATATGGTTTTTTAAGACCATAAAATACATTCCACAAAACGGGCTATAAATAAATTAATAATATACATTGGTGTGGGCAGTCTTTTATCCAGTTTATAGAATCCTATTTATTCTTCGCATCAGGAGAAGATTCACCCTTATTTTTATTACCGCGCATGCTCCGTGGTTGCCTAGCAACGCTATAATAATATTTTTGCGTAATTTTGAAAAAAAATGCAATCGTCAAACGATCTTATTCTGTGACCTGCGTTCGGATGTTCAAATGTAAACGTGAATTTTCCTAATTTTCTACATGGTATGAAGCATTGCAGGCTAAAAACAGGTTTATAAACAGGTTTTATTGGTCCACAGCTATACACATGTAGAGAGCATGCGCAGTCGATAAAAACATCTAGAGTTATTTCTTCCCTCGATATATAAAGAACAATTCGGACATCAAGGCTATCAAGGTTACACTCTATAATAGCACTTAAATATATAAATTAAAGAGTTGACTGAATTTAAAGAAGTTTAAAGTTTCACAATGGATCCTAGTAATAGAGCAGGTGCATGTAACGTCATAACCGCCATCTTGGTTGACGATAACAAAGCATTCCTCATTAGCTTCTCTTGTTGCGTCAACCAAGATGGCGGCTGTTTCCTTGTTGTTCACATCTCAAGGGATTGTGAGTAACATGGGTGCACATACTCTGTAGGCTCCTAAAAGAACAAGGGATCAAAAATTCATTATTACAGTTCTGTCCTCAAAGTTGGTCGATCGCCTTCTGCTGTTGGCTTGTTTTCTTGGTATAGGTCGTCGGTCATCCAGTTAGGAAGATTGTCTTCTAAATTTTGAACGGAAGATTTTCGCGAAGTCGCGACGGAAGATCCTTCGGAAAAGATGTTTTCGTCGATTTGCCATAGTCTTTGGTCGGGAGGAAGCTTTAGAGGGGAGTTCTGTAACACGAAAGGCAAAACATTTCTTTAGCATGGGCGTAATGTTTTCCCATTTCAGACCACATGTCATTCCCTAGAGTATCATTTCGTTGTTTAATGGCTGTACATGAGAAGACACATGAATATGGATAAAACTCGAAAACAAAAAAAATTATTTCCAAGAGAATGACACGTGAAATGATAAAAACATTACGCCCAAAGTAATATGAACAATACTCAAGGGAATGACACGTGATTTGAAATGGGAAAGAGACCTATTATTTTGAGACGTCAAGAACATGAATCGAAAATACAAATCCAGAATAAAAAAGAGAGGAAGAAATTATGAACGGATGTATGGGTGAATGAATAATTTGAAAAGAGAGAAGCGTGCGTAAAACAGAATGGATTGATTTAAAGTCCTCCTCCTTACCTTCTCGCCAACCACATAACATCTGTTGACAACCCTCGCCACCAACTTGATGATGTGTTTCGTTAGATTCATCACTGCCCATATCTGAAAATATAACAACAGACGGCACGGTAACGGTACAGACAGAATCGATGATATTGGTTTGAACAATCGCGCAAATGTTGTAGCTCATGGTCAGACTTGTAACGCAATACACCGTCACGGTCATGGCATATCTTTACAGTTAGTTTGCAGTCACGTAAAATATGCTCATTAGGCAGATTAAGATTCCCGTTTTTCATTCCCGCGAACGGCAAACGTGACCACGTTTTCATCGTTTCCCTACATTTCACTTTACCTTTTGCAAACCTTCTCGACAAAGACAAGTATTCTATTGTTTATCTACTACTTGGAGATTTTTGCGATTCCTTTTCACTAATTTTTTAATGGTCAACTGACGTTTCACGTTTGCCGTAAACGAGAATCTTAAACTCTTTAATATTGTGTGAGTTTTGTTAACACGTTCAATATCGTTAGTTTTGCGCACCCAAATTAGACATTCCGAGATTGAGTGGAAAACTGGGTCGAGTTGGCAATACAGTGCATTGTGGGGCTGTTTTAAGGGACATATTTCCAAGATAGCGTCCACTAAAACAGTCCCACAATGCACTGCAATGCCAGTTTTTTTCCTCAAACTCGGAATGGCTAATTGTTGGCAGTTGTTGGTCGTGGCTAGCAGATGTCTGGTGCGCGTACACAAATGTAGTGATGTTGGTATTACTGTTCAAAGAGACGCAGCATTGTGAGCTACGCTTCAAAGGAGGAAAAGACTACTACTATCTAAGTACCTTTTTATAACATGCTGACTGTCCTACAGTAAGTGAAGTAGCAGTGAATATCAATTGCTGGCAGTAGGTTAGTAATCTGTCGGCGTGACGCAAGAGCTCCTTTTTTGGTATGCTATCATCTACCTGGAAAGAAATTGGGTATTGTTAAGCCCCGTTTACACTGGCGATTTTTGCTGCGCTTTTTGTGGCAATTTTCGGAAATCTGAAATTTTTTGTCTCATCCTTCAAAAGAGACATTCGTCTAGAAAAATCTTGGTATCCTGAAAAAAACTTTACAAGTAAATTCTTTACCATTATTTATAATGGACAAAATCGCAAAAAATCGCTAGTGTAAACGGGGCTTTAGTACGCCATCGACGTCATCGATGCCATTTTCAATTTTTCGTTTGAGGAAGTTGAATTTCCCCATTTCACGGCATGTCGTACCGCATGTCGTAGCCTCGCATTCAAGCGCTTCAGAATGAGGTTATGAAGGTTAATTTAGCAAAGGTTTTTAATTTGAATGGGAATAAACATGGCACCGTGCGAATTATAAATGAAGATAGATGTAGACGTTACTATGGTTTTACCTTTATTGCATGTTGCCTAGCAACCTTATGTAGTACTTTTCCAGCTTCTGCAAAATCCTGGAAAGATGACGTAAAACAAGATAAATATTAAAATAAGGATATTTATAATATTTATAATACAAGATATATTTTTTGATACCGAATTTTCTAGCTATGGGTCGATTAATTAGTTGTTTCTGTTTACATAATGTTCACCTGTGCAGCGTTAAAGAAGTCTTCAGCCTCGAGTAGACGTCCCTCGCCCCTGGAAAAACAATTAAAAGATAGAGGTAACTGACCCAGCCACGAGCGCTGTTCCTTTTCTTTCCGTCTCTTCTCTTGTCTTGTCTCCTCTGCCCTACTCTCCTGCCCCGCTCTCCTGCCCTGTCTTCTCGTGTGTGTCGTCTTGTGTTTTGTCATGTTGTGTCGTATCGTCTCATATTTTCTTGTGTTATCTAGTGTCTTCCAGCCTCCTCTTCTCTCC
>NW_022260224.1:114399-135796 GCF_009602425.1 Actinia tenebrosa
TTGTACATAGCCACTGGTATAGCTGCATACGTGCTGGGAAAGCAACGGACAATACAAATACTTTTGGAAATCTTGGAAGGCCTCTACCGCGCGCAAAAGACAATACGGGAAGTTCGCCTACCGGGCCACGTGGCAACTTTGTTGCAGCTACCGCGGCGTCGATAGGGGCGGTGGTTTGCAGCCCCTCTTTTGGGACACGGTTGCACATATTTTTGGACACGGTTGCACATCTTTTGGGAACACGATCGCACATCTCTTGGGAACACGGTTGCACATATTTTGGGAACACGATCGCACATCTCTTGGGAACACGATCGCACATCTTTTTGGAACGCGGTTGCACATCTTTTTGGATGCGGATTGGCATCTTTTGGGACAGCAATGCACTCTTTTGGGACACAAAAAAAGGTAGTCGAAACATGGTTGTCGAGGCACTGACAATCCATACACTCTTCTAACCTGATTTCCGAGCCTGCGCACAGTTTTGTTTTGAATGTCGTTGATGGTGGCCATGTATATCTAAGGAATATTTTAACCTCCGTTTGCGATAAATCTGCTGTACCCGTCTTCGTAAATCCGCGAGTTAAACCCGTATATCTTTGGCATCGATCGCGAGTCCCCCTACCTGCTGCTATTAAAGAGCCATATAATTAGTAATTAGTCATCGAACCTGAATGGGCTATTGACTCATAGGTTATGAGGGCAAGGTGACTAATCATGTAGTCAAATCCAACAAATCGGTCAAATATATAGATGCAAACAAGTTTTGAAATTAAAGTTAGTCGAAGGTTTTGCTTTTCAAAGCCGGTACTCTTAGCTCTCATTCCCAAGGTAATAGAATAACAATAGACACGGCGGCCATGTTGGATGATATAACAAAGGAGACTAATGACGATTCTTTCATTAAATTCATCCAACATGGCGGCTGTGAAAACCATCAATAGCTTAKAAGTAGCTCATCCAATGAGAACGCAGCATTGGTGATATATAGACCACTAGTTGGATTTGATATTACAYATATTACACATACATTTATTGATATATTATCACAACTTGACACAAGAAACAGCAAAATAACATAAAAAAGCGTAACGCAAGACAAGTAACAACGCGTCACGCGGTATGGTACATGTAAAATAACGCATGGATAATGCGAAAGATAACGACAATTAGAGGTAAGAGGACGGGCAACATGACACAAAGAAAGACAACGGTATAACAAATCACAAACGCAAGGCAAGAAAAGGCGAGATAGCCCAAGAATCGACAAGCAAACACGTAACGTAACGCAGGGCAACAGTGCGTCTAAAGGTACAGCTATTAAAAAAAAGGTTGATGTTGCATACCAAACTTAATGTATTTGGAACATATGTAAATAGTGTCAGCACAGAAATAAAAAATGGCTGGAAAAACGCGCAGACAAAGTTTAGGGAAATACTCCCCTTCACAGGTCCCTGCGCCATCTTGAAAGGTAGCCGTGCCTTTGCAACGAAGCGAGACGAACAGGTGGCAATGATAGAGACCTTTTTTAACACCCTGGACAATTATTCACGTGTCTCTATCATTGCGAGCTCACCGTTCGTCTCGTTTCGATGCAAAGCCACGACTACCTTTCAAGATGGCGCAGAGAATTGTGAAGGGGACTATTGCAAATTGTTGTGATGCTTTCGCTGATTGCACTCATAATGCCGATAGATAATTCAGTTAGTGATTGATAAGCAACATGCAACAAAACCAGTCAGTTTTGCATCGGTATTTATTTTGACTTCCCCTTTTAAAATTTATTTTTAAAATTTCCGTTTAATTTATTTAATTAGAACATACAATTTTTACATAAGAACAAAGACCATAAATATGCAATTTTTTGTAATTAGAAATATTGAAACAAAAGCATTTAGTTAAGGATTTATTTCATTCAAATTCAAAACGCCGGATGATGAGGGTTTTTAAGTGGATATTTTTGATCGGTTTTGATTTTGACGATGCTTTTCCACACACCTCACAACCAATCAGATAGCCGGCTATTCCATTCGCTCACTGAAATGGCTTCCCTCTCAACCAATACGAGAGCGCGCTTTGCCGCTCACTCATCGAAATGGCTTCCCTCTAAACCAATCAGAGTGCGCGCTATTCCATACACTCACTAAAATGGCTTCCTTCTTAACCAATCAGAGAGCGCACTATTCCATACTCTCACTGAAATGGCTTCCCTCTTAACCAATCAGAGAACAGACTAACACATTCCATTCACTCAAAGTTTTTAAAACTCCCAGTTTTCACTTGTTTTTAAAGAAGAGCGTTTTAGAGCAATTAAATTATTGCAAGAAAAAAAGCTATAATAAATTCATTTTTAACTTTTAATGAGGTTAAATTATGTTAACAGTTTAAGGTGAGTTTTCGAATATCTTCGCTTAGATTTCTTGAATTTATTTTTGACTTTCCTGTAAAGAGAATATTATATATTTTGAGACCATTTTTTCTTCTATTTTATTCGTATATACTTATACATTTTTTCTTTTCTTTTTATTGCAATTTATCTTTATTGGCAACACACTGAAAGACAACATCTTATAAAGATTGATTTCAATATTTTATCAGAGTTTTAACCCATTTTAACATTATTTTATTAGAGATTTTTTTAGCTGATTTTAAATTCTGGGAATTTTTAGGGAATTGAAGAAGAGATCTTAATGTCTCGTTTACAGCTTCGATTTTTTGTGCCTCTAGAAAAACTTGGGTTATGATTGTTCTTTTAAAAAAAATAAAGTTGCAGTGAACCTGCTTAGCTTGGGCGTAATACTTTCCCATTTCAGACGACGTGTCATTCCCTAAAGTATCATTTTCTCTGCTTAACTGTTGCACATGATTAGAGACCTGAATATAGAAACAGCTCAAACAAAGAAGCTTATTCTCAAAAGAATGACACATGGACTGAAATGAGGAAAAAACATCACGCCCAAGAGGTTTACGACAAATGATAACTTACTTTTACTAAGATCTCCACCAGTGGTTATTCCTCTTAACAACTTGCCTAACTCTTCAACCTGTCCTTCCCAGATGTCGATAAACACATCCATGTTYTCTTGAGCAATTTTACTGACAGGATGAGCAGAAAGAGTTTTGGCTGCCGCTATGACCTAAAAATCAAAGGAAGAGATTTTTTTGTATTGAGTCTAACGTTCCTGTCATTGCTTTAATTTCTTAATTTCAAATTTATTATACAATTTAATATAGTCCCTTAACAGTTCCCTGCGCCATTTTGAAAGGTGGCCGTGCCTTTGCATCGAAATAAGACTCAAGTTGCATATTATGAAAATAGATATAATGGACTGGTTTCAAGGGGGAGGGGAAGGGGTAGGTACACAAAAATGAGGAAGTAGTCAAAATAAGAAAGGAGGGGGGGGGGGGTTGCTCATAAATATACTGTATCTTGGAGGAAACAGTTATTCTTTATGTTGCAACCTAAAATCTTCCTACCTCCTTCCTCCTCGTGATAAATCATGACTGATATCTAATAAATATGTGATCAACAAATGACCTTTGCCTATATTTTTAAACCATAAAAGATAAGCAGCATATAGCAGTGGCATGTTCAGCCTTTAAATACTACCTGCTGACACAAAGTTTTGATATTTTCTTCGATATTTCTCGCTGTGATCGACACAGCTTCATTTGAAGATATGTTTCTTGTGACTTGAGAAACCTAGAGAGAGGTTTTCAAAGCAATGTGTTATGACAGTATACCTTCTATCACCTCTTTCCCCTGGTCCTCCCTCTCCCTCTCCTGCTATCTCCTCTTCCTCCTCCTCCTCTTTCTCCTCCTCCTCCTCTTCCTGCTCCTCTTCCTCCTCTACCTCTGCCTTTCCCTCCCCTTTGTAACCCTTACAAAACTATGTCTTAGGGATAATTATTATCTAAAACTAGATTTTAACAAAATCCCAAAGACTGAATATTGCAATAGGGTCTATTCAATTAATCCCTCTCCCTCCTCCTTCTCCTCTTCCTCCTCCTCTTCCTCTCTCTCTGTCTTCTCCCTGCCTCATTTATTTTACCACCTTACCTCTTCTAGTCGTTTCGCATCTTGCATGAATGCAGTGGCTGCCTGCTCAACATTGGTGGTATCACCAATTGCTGCAGCATTCCGCAGCGCAGGCAGAGACTTCTTATGTCCTTGATGTGAAAAGGTCTCAAATACTTGATCCATAGCCACTTGGCGAACCTAAAGAAATATTCTTTTTACTATAACTGTTACTGTAATACTCATTTTCCTAATTTTGCAAGAAACAAAGCTCAAGGGGTGAAGGGGCAGAGAGGATGGTGGGGATCACAGCTAAACATGTCTATAGCAATGAGACAAGTAAGTTTAGAGAATGTCAAGTCTTTAACTTCAAGTAAATAAAGAAATAAGACTCAAGATAGAGGGTGACCACATCACCTAAGAGGGTGGGGGAACATCACAACTAAAGAGATCTATAGAACTATATAAGCTTTAATATTTTACCTCATTTTTAAGGTCACTTGAGATCTTGAATATTCTTTGAAGAGCAAGGTCTAATGAATCAGCACAGCTGCTGCGTCTTGCTGGAACCTGAATATGATATTAACTTATTATATAGATATCGATGAAATACCAGGTTTTCTCTAGTGTCGAAAACTTGATATCTTTCACCAGTGGAAGATACCATATCTTTCACACGTGAAGATATCGCTGTTGACATAGTAACGTATTGTAATAAAGAATTTTTGAGCTTTTGTTTTATTTAAGTTTCATCGATATCTATATAATAAACAGAACATTACATGGCCGCTTGGAGATACGAATTTTATCTTCTCATGTTCAACTTAGATATCTCACTCGTTCCCTGCGCTGACTCGTGAGATATCAATTGAACACTCGAAGATAAAATTCGTATCTCCGTGCCCCCATGTAATATCCTCTATATCATGTATCACCATCATCATGATGTATCATCATTATATTGTATCATCATCATCACCATCGATATCATCATGTATCACCATTATATTGTATCATCATCATCATCAGTCATATATCAATATCATCACCAACATCATCATTATATTGTATCATCATCATCGCCATCAATATCATGATGTATCATCATTATATTGTATCATCATCATCATCAGTCATATATCAATATCATCACCAACATCATCATTATATTGTATCATCATCATAACCATAATTCTATCGTATCATTATCATCATCGGCACCATCCCAACAAACCACCCACCTCATTTTCGGAGTGTTTTTCTATAACATCTTTCATTATATCCTGTGCATTCTCACACAAGGCAATGATTGTCTCTCTCTTTTCTTTTCTTGTATGTGAAGAGTTAATAAATGGTTGCACATCCAGCAAGATTTTTTCCAGTCCTTGTTCAAATTTAATCTTAGCTTCTGTTTGTCCAGGGGAACTCTTCCTGAATTCTTCTAACGAGTTCTGAAAAAAATAGTAAAAAAAGTTTCTTTAAATGGGTCTTTCTTATATCAGGGACATAATGGAGATTATATGTAGTCACCTTCTGTATCAGACTAAGGAAGGTTATGCCGGGGAAGACCTCTACATGATTCCTTCATTTATTTTTTTAAATCATTAATTTGTTCATTCATGGATTCAATCATTCCTTCATTCACTCATTTCTTCATTAACTCGTTCATTCCTTAATGTATAAGATTGACATTTGTTATTGAATTAATCAGAAAAACAAACACAGATAGATTTTGACATTTCGATGACATCCCTTGATCATTATCAAGAAACTAACTGTAAAAATAGTTCCTTAATGTGTAGTTCCAGTAATTATCCATACCCACCCCACAGAGGAATTTAGAATTTCCGAAGGGTGGGGGGTCAGAGAAAGAACAAAAATTACAGAGTTTGTATGGAAGAAAATTGGAATTTCTGTGGGGTAGTGGGGTGTCTTAAAAAAATTCCTCCTTAATTGGGGGTATGGATAATTTTTAGACCTACACAATGGGTTTATTAACTCATCATTTCCTTCATTCATTCCATCTTCATTCATTCCTACATGTGTTCATTTTTTCATTCGTTTATTTGATCATTCATTCATTTATTCATTTGTTTATTCCTTTAAGTGTTCATTCATTCATTCCTCCATTCATTTGTTCATTCYTTTATTTGATCATTCATTCATTCATTTGTTCAYTCCTTTATTTGATCATTCATTTGTTTATTCCTTTATGTGTTCATTCATTCATTCATTCATTCATTTGTTCACGCATTCATGCATTCCTTTCTTTATTTCTTTTTTCATTGATCCCTCACTTGCTTCCTTCAGCAAATTGTCTATTCATTCAAGACATTGAGTGTGAGGACTTTACCTAACTTATTCGCCCTGGAAGTAAAATGATGTCAGACTTACTTCAAAATGTTTAAGGTCCATTGCAAAACATGGGTCTTTGTTTTCTCTTTTTTTATGCTTATCTTCAGTCACTAGTTTGATTGTTTCTATAGCTTCTTTCATTTTTTGAAATACTCCATCACGATTGGATTTTGCTGCCATTGAACCTGGATGCCGCAGACATGTCTACAAAAAAAATTAAAATAAATAATACAGTTTTCTAAAGAAATTTGAAACTCCATAGCAAAATACAAAGTATGCACAAGTGCTAGGTGCTTTCATAAAACAGCCAACCAAAACCTATCAGAAAGTGAGATTTACAACAGTTATTTTATGCTTTATACTACTCTTCCCAGTAGACCGAGGTAGTTGTGATTTTGTAATCACCTTCGTAGAGTCTGTTATGTTATCCAGAAGTTCATTTCAAATCAACCATGTGATGCCAATGTTGTACCACGAGGACATGTTTTTTACACCACGTTACCAAAATTCAGTCAAGTTTTAATCACGTGGTATAAAAAAGTTATCCTCGTGGTACAGAATTGGCATCACGTGGTCGATTTGAAATGTACTTGCGGATAACATAACAGACGCTACGAAGGCAATTAAAAAATCACAACTACCTCGGTCTACTGGGAAGAGTAGTAACTGCATACAGCAAGCATGGATTGCATGTTTTCTAATTTACATCCAAGGAGAGGAGTCATGCCTATCAAAGGCAACCAAGAAAAGTTAGAACTATCTCCAATGTTTACCATAATTCCCTATTCTATGAAAAGTACAGGTGGTGTGCACTACTAAGATGCAGCCACCTCACACCCATGTGATCTGGTTTCAATTTCTGGGCTCAGTGTCTTATCTGAGTAGAGTTTTTCTCCCTCTGCAAAAATCAACAGTTCTAAAAAAAATTCCAAAAACAGGACTTTCTAGATTTAATCTGTCGTCAGGTGCTTTAGTCATGAGATCCTATGGCTTTGGAGACTGACCAATCACTCCCTGCGTAATCATAGTAAAATTCATTTGCAAATAATATTAACCTTTGATGTTGTTAAGAGCATCATTGTTGATTTTTCTAGAACAGATCTTGCACAGCACATCTCAGCACGTAAAACATCATCTTTTAAATCCTAAAAACAAATATATATAAAACATATATAAAACCCCAATAGTGTGAAAGGAGATATAATCAAAAATGTGTAGTTCCAGAAATTATTCATCCCCCCCCTCGGAGGAATTATTTTCAGACCCCCCTCCTCTACCCCCAGAAATTCCAATTTTCTTCCATACAAACTCTGTAATTTTGATCTTTCCCTAACCCCCTAACCCTCTGAATTTAAAAAKGGGGGGGGGGGGGGGATGGATACTTGTACCACTTGTACCCTTCCCCTCCCTCTAGGATCACCATCGTCATTAAATAAAATAAGTTGTCATTGTTGTTGTATAAAATTTCAAAATCCCAACCCAGGTTGCAATACCTAATACATTACTCCTCTCCCCATCATTTCCTCTGACCCCACAGGCTAAAAATATTTAGGTGACCTCCTTTCAAAATATTCAGGGCCTTCGGATTTGCCTTAGAGAAGGTGAGATAAGAGTGATCCTTTATCTACAACAGCTCTTCCTGTGTCTGTTTGTTATGTGCTGAAGTGATTTGATTTGATTCTGGTTTACAAGTATGATAAGAAACTAAAGAAGATAATAAGCCATGCATCAGCTGTGAAGGTTAATCAATCAAAAGGCGTTGAGTGATGCACAACATTTCCCTTGTTCTTCTCTAGTGTAATAAACTCCAGGAATCATGGAGATTGCTCAAAAACAATTCAAGTGGTAAAAAAATACCTATTTTGAGAAACATTAAAAACATTTCACTCCAGTGATACTCTGCAGGAATTTTTTAATTTCTGGTGTCATAAATGATATTTAAATTCACAATTTTATTTAATTTCTTTTATTAAAAACAAGTTTTTTTATCTCTACTTTAAAATTATGGAGATAGAAATGAAATAAAAAATTTCCTCAAAACTATTTTATTTCTGGATCGTAATTTTTATACATTTGCAAATTTCCACAAATAACCAAGAATGTTTTCAAGGCTATTTTAAATGATTATTCAAGTTATGATAAATCAATTCTTTAATTACTTTCCTAGCAAATAAATATATTCCATCAAATTACTAGAAAGATTTGAATTGAATATGGATGTGTTGAACCTAGAAGTGTGCAGGCCGTATGTCATTAATAAACCCAGTAAATGACCACTTATAAATCATGAGTCTTAGCTCAGTACTCATAACATCCAATCACCAGTATTCAGAAGGTCATGGGTTTGATTCCTATCAGGGACTCAGATTTTTTTCTGACTCCCTTTCAGCTAGTGACAAAATATGGTAAATTTGTTCTAGACTTTTTAAGTCTTCTTAAAAACAGATTTCAATCCCAGCTATTCAAGAAGCTAAGAATGTAGCAGCCCAGTTACTTACATTTTGTCTGTCACCTGAGACATGTGCTAGTTCGACCATTTCAGCACCAAACTGACTAAACGTCTGCACAAACTCTGTGAAGGAGTTCACAGTTTCCAGGTTTGCTAACCGTTCGTCAACCTTAGGGGACAAAAGTCATACATTAGTTGCATATTTTAATAATATAAAAAATAATATGAAAAATGGTGAGAATATTGGTATAATTTAGTAGACACAACACCATATAGAAAATATATAAAATAGAACACTAAAGCCTCAATTTGATGAATCCTGCTTGTCATTGAAGAAGCTTTGCAAAGTAGGTTTTTGGGAATGTCAGTCAATTAGGCATTTATATTATTTCCATTCCATTCCATTCCGAGCATGTCTCTTAAAAACTTTACATTTCAGTTCTCATTAATGACAAGTTTTGGGTGCATTCGGAAAAAGCTGACAAAATCCCCCCCCCCCCCCCCACTTTAGTCCCAGCACAATGACCACAGATTTTTTTGGTAAAGCAAGCAAAACTTTTCCTAGTGTGGAAGCACCCTTTGATTGGCGTTCAGAAAAACCAAATTCCTCACAATTATTGGCATACATACATGGTTCTCAGGTCATGGAGAACAGAAGAATTTTTTAATAATTTATTCCAAGATATTATCTGTTAATTTTGCATATTTTTTTCTGTATTGTATTTACAATATATATTTATATCTAATATGAAAAGATTCAATCATTTTTCATTATAGATCGATAATAATTATATTACATCCATATTTTATATCTATAATTATAAAATTACATTGAATAAGACAGTATTTCTATCATTCTCTCAATTATCAATAAAACATCTATATTTTTTCATTATCTGTTTGATCATATACTACTATATATGATTTGTTCTTTATTATCATTTATAACTATGGCCTACTATATCTCAATTAATCTTAGCATCTACTCAGCTCGATTAGTCTAGCTATTCTGAGTAGTTATTACCAATACCTGTTTCAATATTATCTTGTAAATAAACTTTGAAAAATTATGGTAATAAAGCTCAATCAATCAAGAATAAATTTGATTTGTGTATAGAAAGGGTCAATTATAAGTGTACTATGTAAGTTCAGTATTTTAATAGTTCATAACATAGCAAACACCCAGCATGTCTCTCGTAATTGGAGATAGAACTTAAACAATATGGGTGGCCTAAAATTTTACTCTAACAATATCAAAAGAAATTTTTAAAAAGATTTTTTTTATGATTCACTTCATGTGGTTCAAGRCATTAATTTGTTTTAGGAAAAACTGCATTGAAAAAAATTCAAAATGATGGAATACGAGGTGGAACTTCAAAATGATAAGGACGAAAAAACAAACATCTGTTATATCAATTTCAACCATTAGGAAGTAAACAAAAGAATTTGAAGAATAAAAGATGAGAATATGATAAGATAGCCAGAATTATCCTTCAAATATTTGTACAATGTAAGTAAAAACAAAAGAAGGAAGTTTCTATCATTGCAAAATTGAAGAAAGAATTTGAAGAATTTCATGATCAAAAAAAAAAGGAGAAATTTTTAGTACTTGTGTATGTATCCTTACTTGTAAGAACGTTGTCATACGATATTAGAACATTAGTAATTTAGTGAGAAAGGAATACATTAAAAGACAAAAGAAAAAGTTCAGCTTCAGTGATCTTCTTTCGTTTTTTAATATAATTCCTATCCCACTAAATTACTTATGTTCTATTTTCGTATGACAACGTTCTTTCAAGTAGGTGTATGTAAAAATTTGTAACTCAAAATTTTAGTGTACACAAAAGAACGTTATCAAAACTACTGAAAATTTTTGTTTAAAATAACCACGTGGTTTTGGAATTGCTATCCGTTTTGAACGTTTTTATGTCATTTGTTTTGTGAACAGTGAAGTCTATTTGTTTTTTTTTTTATGTTTGTTTGGTGTTTTTTTTTGAGGTACATCTATATTTTGCCAACAGGGATCTGCTTTGTACACTTCGTAACAGTTCATTAACTATAAATGGAGAATAAAGTACAGTATAGTCTATCACTGTGGTCATCTGACCACAGACACAGATTTAAGTGCTTTAGAAAACTATATAGTCCCAAGTACACCAATATCCACCTCTACAAGCGTAAGTGCTATTTAAAATCATGACAATGAAAACCGCAAACCCATCAAAACAGAAAGTTAAAAAATTATTTTGGAGTAATTTCAAGCTCAACGCATAATTGTACAAACATAAAGCATGGTCAATATTTGATTACATTATTTACAATGCACAAGAGCTGGAAATACAGTTTACAAAGACATATATGGTTATTAAAAGGAAATGTAAACAAAGTAAAATTATGAACAATAATGAGTGTAAAAATATTACTATAGAGAGCAGAATAATTATATAAAATATAAAAAAATTGATTATTTTTTTAAAAAGTAGAGTATTAATGTATTTGAACTTGTTCAATAATTTGTTCAAGACTGTGATTTTAAGGCTCAAATTTCACAACTTTAAACCAAAACAACTTGGACAAATTATATTAAAGTCCACATTTATTTATTGTGAAATAATTCCATTTAATTATAATAATATACTAGAGTATTTACTCTTTCTGGAAAGTTCAGGAATTAAAAATTAACTACTTTAATTTCGCGCGAAGAAATCCTTGACAGAACGAACGTCACTAATAAGCTCAGAGTCTGGAATTTTCACGAAAAACAAGTTAAAAATAAAACATTCTCTTACCTTTTTTACGACAGCAAGAAGTCTTTTTATCATGATTGAATCTGCTATGATTAGTACCCTAGTGACTGCAGATAGAAGGGAACGAGCTGCTCGAACCATTGCAGTCTTTTCAAATGGAATTCCATCGTCTTTATCAGTTGTGGCGGGAGCCATTGCTGTTTCTGAGGTCAAACGCGAGATCACCTCACCGGCCTTTTTTGCTTCCTCACAAGCTTCTTTCATTTCAGCTGCAACATCTTCATTTTCTTTAGCTATTTGTTCTCCTACAGTGACAAACTTAAGCACAGCATTTTTGACAATCTCTCCGACTTCTCTTATAGCTCGTCTTCCCTTCTCTGATTTCTTGCAGTGGTCCTTGTGATTCACCAAAGTAGTGATCTAAATAAACCAAGAAAAAAAACTTTTACAACTTCGATCCAAAACTTAAATGTAGTTTTCCAATACGCATTAGCTTATCTGGACGTTATAAAGAAGGTTTAAGAGGAACAAAACGAAAAGAAAATATACGACAAAGGTATGAATTATTAGACAGAGGTAAAATGTTGATCAAGATCGAAGGCTTGTTTGATTTCCTAACCTGTGTCACTAACGGAATCAAAGTCTGTTCAACAGATTTACTCCGGATTTCTAAATTCCGTGAGTCCCACTTCGCCATTCTTGAGTCCAGAGCTTAGACTCTGTGATATCTTCGCTGGATACCCAAGAAAGGGTCAAAATTCCTCCATCTCGACAATATAATCCCGATCRATGTAAGCAAAGAAATTCGCGATCTTTTACGCACGACGGGCCAACAATCCAATCATTCGAGTGCTTTTTACTACACGTCAATCATTCTGACATGCATGAATGAATTGAAATATTTTGTAACGTAATACGCCAATAGAATTCACGTACTGTACATCAAAATGTTATAATTTTGTAGGGTTAATTGAAAATTAGTAAAAATCGTTAGCAAAGTAGTCTTCTAGAATGATCAGAAAAATCTGTTGCTAATAGAGCTAGTAGTGCGCTGTTGAGGTAATTTTTTTGAAAATACTGGCGTTTGATAATTTACTACGCTATCATTATCTTGCTTGATATTTGAAAGGAAAAGAAAGAGGGAAGGAGAAAGAGAGGAAGGAAGTAAGGGAAAAAACCTCTCTCAATATCTCTTGATAAAAAATGTAAAAATGATTTTTAAAAAATATAAAAAGGTGGAGAAAAAAATAGGAAAAAATGGAAAAGATATCAAAGATGATTTTAATTTTAAAGATGATATATACAATAGTTATTATGCTCATAATATAATTAACTTATGATATTTTCTAAACATAATTGTGAATGAGTGTTTCCCGTGTATTGAACAGTGCACTAGTACGCTAATACCGCTGAAGCACCCTAAATACTATGCTGCTGTATGTGTACTATAGCAGGGGAGTGCAACTATAAACGTCACGCTGCCAATATATATGCCAAGGTCGTCTGGTCACAGTCTCAAGAAAAAAACAGAAAAAAAGATAGACTTATAAACGCGCATGTGCCATATATGTGAGATACTCTAGCACTCAATCTCGTACCCAGAGCCTGCGTTTCCTCTGGCTTGCGGCGAAGAACGAGGGCTCTGGCATAATCCATTTTTTGAGACCAGGATTTCTTGGACTTCCGGTATAAGAGCGCATGAGTTCAAAGAATTGCCAAAAATTAAAAAATATTCCTGATATTTTTAATTTTTAATTTCAAATGGAAGTGAACACAGAACTCTGTTTTAAAGCATTATTTTCATCGACTATATTTCGCTTCCGGAAAATTGCGCATGCGCCAAAAAATGGAAACGCATGCACTGGGTACGAGATTGTCTAACACTACGGCCTGCTACTATAAAATTATGCGCTTTGATAATGCCTCGGGTTTACAAGGGAGTGGTCGGAGGACGGGGAAATGTCACTCTCCTATACCCGCTAGCCACTGGTTGGTGTGCATGAAATCACTCTGCTTCACTAAATAGGCCTTTTGCAATAGATTGAAACGTGATTTGGACTTCCTTTATTTAAAGATTTTTTGCTGGGTTACTAATGTCCTATCCAAAACCTTCTCAAAAATACTTTTTTTCCCTTTTAAGATACTTTCGATTTCAGGATACGAAGAAGTTTAAAGTTTGTTTGCTATCCAGCAGAGGAATTGATTCGTTATTATCAAAGTCATATATCAGCACGTGACTGTTTGTTACAAAAGGCCTATATTAGCTGGTACCGCTTATATAACTAGTCTCAGCTCTTGCACCGACATGCCCCGGTTCGTTCTTCCTCTTTGTGGGAAGGAAAGACGAGAAGAAAGCTTTTGACAAAATCCCTATGGAAAAATGAGACAGCAGCCCGAGATTTTTATGATAGTATTTATTTTTTTGACAGATGAATTTTGTACTCCTGGATAGATTTTCGTTTTCAATAAATGCTATCTTTCAAACTATTAGTTCTTAGAAAATCCTTATTAAAATATTTAGAGGGCAACTCCCCCCATATCCTGCTCCTGTTTTGTTACAGACTGAGAACGGATTGAGCATTATTGTAAACCCCGGCGCGGGCATCTACCTTAGTATCTGGGTACAAGCTGCAACTTACTACCTTTCCTGTCACGTGGTATTTTTGGGGTGCACGTTACGTCATAGCCGACATGTTGGTTGACGATAAC
Organism: Actinia tenebrosa; assembly: GCF_009602425.1. The sequence goes on from NW_022260224.1 coordinate 128,678, forward strand.
AAAGCATTGCTCTCCAGCTTCTCTTGTTAGATCAACCAACATAGCGGGTGTTTCATTGTTTTAACAATAATAAAATTAAAACTAAATTAAAATTAAATAATAATAATAATAAATGATAATAATAATGGGATTAACAGTGGATTCCACAGAGTGGTTCTTCTTCAAAATTAGTTGATTTTTGTTATCCATATCTCGAGGGATTTTGAGTTTTGGTTGCAACCCATTAACACCACCGAATAACCCAAGCGTCACAGTTGACCTTCAAAACAAACTCAAGATCAACCAATCAAAATTTAGATTCGACACTGTATTTGGTTAGCATTTTCCATGATTCTGCCGATAGAACCCATGAAATGTGATTTCTTTATTTTTAAATTGATTGTAAATGCTAGTCGAATTCATCGACGGGGAGAATCCCACCCTGCATTGTACTCGGTCCCTGCTCCAAAATTGCTAATCCAAAATTGTTGACCCATAATTCCTTTCAGGGAATGCGGTCAATTCAGCATGATACAAAGGAGTCATCAAAGGAGTGCGTTTACCAAGAAAATTTAAGTGACAAAAAGACGATACTAATTATGTGAAAACTAAACAAGCTTTGAATGTGAATGATCTTTGTTACTAATATAAAGTTTCTTTAAATTTGCTACTCTTTGCCTGGAAGTGTGGCGAAGAACCTAAAGTATATATAATGAAATATAATAAGACTATTGGTGGAGTTAGTGGGCTACCTAAGACCTGGTTTTGACTAGCGATAGTGATCGATGGCAAGCATTAACCTAACAACATATACGCGAACGGTTTTTTTGAGCAAAAGAGGTACGCAACAGGCATATATCTAAACACGAATATTCAAGTCAGTGTATAGAAAAATGACTTTTTGACTTCAAGCAACACTGAACATCTCAACACTGATCTCCGTGTTCTTGACAAGAATAATAAGAAACACTCAAGTTATTCCAGCTTTTTTTGGATCTTGGGATGATGTATCCCCTATCGCCTATCTCCTTTGGCACCGACAGCCTTTTTTTAAAGAACAAAATACTGATTTAGCAATAATTAAAAAATATGTTACAAATCTCGCATTCTGATTGGTTGGGAGCGCGTGCTCGATGGGAGCGCGTGCTCTATGGGAGCGCGTGCTCTATGAGAGCACACAGCACGCTTATGCCCTTAAAAAAAATTTAAAACTTGCTTGCTGTGCTGTGTGGAGTTATAAAGCATTATAACTGCACACAGAACGCGCGCGCGTTTTCTATTTCTTGATTATCTGCGACGTGTGTGTATGTTGCTATGCTAATGCTTGCGTCACTATCCATAACTAGGTTTAATAAAATAACGTTAGTACAATGTTTTGAATGCGATTTACTGTCCAACAAGATTTCGATGTGTCGTTTGGATAAATTCCAGAAGTTGGCTTCGTTCCAACCTAGTCCCGTGTTCTAATTCAACATCTATTTCTTCCATTAACCATAGATAGCGACTCATGAGTGAAGTCCTAAAAGACAATGTGAAAATATCCTTAGTTTCAACGTATTTGACTCTTCAGATTTTAGGGAAATTGAGATTTACAAAATCTACGACGGCGACGTCTACCGGAAGTGTAAATAATTTTCCTTTGGAGTTTCGCTCCTTCAAAGTCTCTCTAACCTGTGGATGAGTTGATCACTTTACTGACAATGTTTTGAATGAAATCTCCAATGAACAGAACCYYAAAGAKAMATTATTTACMCTTCCGGTTGACYTTGCCGTCGTAGACTTTGCAAATCTTAAAGTCCCTGTTATGGGACTGTGCGGGGCGGGGCAAGGCGGGGCGGGMCARGGCGGGGCGGGACAAGGCGGGGTGCGGCGGGGCGGGGTGCGGCGGGGCGGGGCGGTGTGAGAGGACCGCCAAAAGGAAGTGTAAATAACTTCACTTTGAAGTTTCGCGCCTTCGAAGTCTGTCTTCTCTTTGGATGAGTTGATCGCTTTACTGGCCCAATGTTTTGAATGAAATCACCAATGAACAGAACCCTAAAGAGAAATTATTTACCCTTCCGGTTGACCTTGCCGTCGTAGACTTTGCAAATCTTAAAGTCCCTGGGGGCGGGAGGGAAAGGAGGATAGGATGGAGACGGTGGTTTTCACTCTCGGGGCATAAAAGTACAGCAAAATACACTTCAAAAGTTTTGCTGTATGTTGCATGTTACTTTCTCCTTTTTCTTCACTACGAACTTTTGTCTCATCTTGTTATCCCCCCCACGTCGGCCAGCTTCGGACGCCATCTTTAAAACTTCAGAAGGGTACTACAGTTGTTTAACAACAAGGTCAATACGAATATTGAAATAAGCGTTCTAAGCTCAATGTTAAAAAAACATCTCAAAAACTTCTGGAAAATTCTCGATAATGTCGACATGAACTCTGTCATAGAAATATTTCATAAACTTACTTGAATGATGCGATTGAGTCTTTTGGACATTCGTAAGTTGAACTTCTCTTTTGCTTGTTGTAGAAATATAACATTTTCCGCGACTTGCTGAAGCAATGTGTCCAAGGTTCTGTCATAAGAAAACGAACCATTTACGTAAGTTTTTTCAATACTTCAACGAAGCATGTATGTAAATTTCAAATTAATATTTTCTTGAAAAATTCAAACAAAAACGAATCAAAAACATGGAAAAGAAGAGGAAAGAACAGAAGAAAACCAAGTCAAGGGCAAGGGCAAGGGCAAGGGCAAGGGCAAGGGCAAGGGCAAGGGCAAAGCAAATAAGGGATAAAATCCACTTCCTGCTCAAATACACCACTTATTTTTGCCGGGAAAACACGTTAACAGAATATTTTTGAAGAACATTTTTTCTTCCTTGCAAGAATACAACTTGCGTTTCACGCCAAAAATAATCATTGATTAACTGGTTCAGTATTTATTCACCAACTGAAAAACCCGTTGAATAAATAGGCGCCGTCAACGGCAAAAAGATAATAATAAAAGTAGGAAAAAGGACTTTTTGAAATTTCATATTTTAAACCAGGCTCACTTAGTTTCAAAAACGAACTGGAAGCGAGATATTTCACACTTTCAATTTCGTTTTGTCCCGGATTAAAACCCAAACAATTGACCAATCAGAACACCAGAATATTCCTGCACGCTTTCCTTGCACGTGACTATGAGCCAATCAGATAAAAGCATTACTTTTAAAATACTTATCGATTCATACTCATTGTAAAAGCGTTTGTAAGACTGAGTAGATCAGATGAACGAAAGCAATATGCCGCCAAAACCGAAATCACAGGCCAAAAAAGGCGAAAAAAGTGCTGGGAAAAAGACTATCGGACCTGGTGGAAAAAAGCGGACTAAAAAACGCAAAGAAGCATATTCTATCTATATCTATAAAGTCCTTAAACAAGTACATCCTGACACAGGCATTTCAGGCAAGGCGATGGACATCATGAACTCGTTTGTGAACGACATCTTTGAACGCATTGCCGCGGAAGCCTCGAGACTTGCAAACTACAATAAGAAGTCTACAATCTCTTCGCGTGAAATACAAACCGCAGTTCGACTTCTGTTGCCTGGAGAACTTGCAAAACATGCCGTAAGTGAAGGAACGAAGGCGGTGACGAAATACACCAGCAGCCATTGAGCGGCAAAGGAAATTCTTCTAAATAAAGAAGTTCAAGATTTCTAATACAAACATTTATATGTTATATCATAAGAGAAATGACTTTCTAGCTCTTTGAGTTGAACTTAGGAATATGGCCTCAAAATGTGAAAATTCTAAGCTTTTTTGTGTTGTTTTGTAGCGTATTCAAGTAACTTTAAAGCTGTATTAAATTTCATAATCTATTGCATATTGGAATGTAAATTTTATTTCAAATACTTCAGAGGCAAAATTAAGTTACTATATTGAAAATTAAAGACTATTGTTGTTCAAAATAGTTTGTCGTTTTGCTCTCGTGATGCTGAAAAATATATTTTGCTTATCAAATAAGTTACAAAAGTTATAAAAATGCATTGGATGAAAATAATGAATAGAATATTCAAAAAAGAATTTAGAATAAAAAACAAAAAAATATTCAAAGTAAAATGAAAAATACAAAAATAAAATACCTTGTATATGTTTAGTAAAATAAATTCCCCTGGGAATAAAGTGTTTTTCGTCGTCGATGGAGAAACATTCTCTGGGCTCTCTTCTACCTTTCACAAATCGCATCTCAAACCTGTTCAACAAATGAAGGTGCTTAGTGGATCTTGCATCACGTAAACAGAGTTAAAAGTATTTTTAGATTGGATTTTTCTTGGCCTGTGAAACAAAGTCATATAATTAATGATCGTTAAATAGACATAACTATATATATTTATATATATAAAGATATAATAGATTCTATTATATAATAACTGTTATAAATCTCGCATTTTGATTGGTTGGGAACGTGTGCTTTATGAGCACACAGCAGGCACGCACGCGCCCTTTGCATTTTATAAAAGAAATAAAAACTTGCTTGCTGTGCTGTGCTGTGTGGAGTTATAAAGCACTTGTGGATTGGCAGAACACTCGAAAAGTGTCGAGAAGCAATCCGCTCCCCATCGTCTTCTCCTAACACTTCTCTCGTGTTCTGCAAATTCCCCGCGTGCTTAACAACTGCACACAGCACGCGCGCGCGTTTTCTATTTCTTCATTAATCTAATTAGAAAAAAAATAACATGACGTCATCAGATATTGGAATACATATAAATGACGTCATGATAAAGCGGATATAGTAAGACTAAAATAGAAAAATAGAAACATAAACCTACTTGTTAAAGATGTCTTTGACCGCTTCCAGGCGAAAAGACTGCTTGACACTATGAATTAAGGAACAAACGACAATATTTAAATCAGACCTGCCAGAAGATGATTGGTAGTTTGGGACATAATATATCCAATCACCGTCAGAAAGACCTTCAACAAAATCAGATGGACGCCATTTTGTGCAATCTCGAGCCCAGAGTCCTCCGGGTTTTGGGTCAGCGGTTTGACGCCAGAAAAAGCAGAAAGATGCTGGAGGACTCTTACTACGAGGTGAGTKGAGAACGAGATATGCTGAAGACACTTGGTTAACTAGACTAGAGTACATATCATATATCCGTGAAAATCTTAGTACGGAATCTATAGCTGCAAAAATGTTCACAAATTAGTGTACGTTCAGTAGAATGTCGACCTACAAAACTTTGCACTAATTTGTTAGTTTTTACTGATATATGGTATGCACTCTACAAGACTTTTACATTTTAGGTCATACCAACTAACTCTCTTTATAACTACGCCGTCCTTGTGAATAGAACTTCAACTGATTAGTAAGATACCGCTGTGTTCATTGATTACTGACTCATCTACTCAGGTTAGCCTCAATTCAGCGTAAGAATATTCAGAAATACTAACGGTAAAGTAAAGAATGCACAATATCAACTATACAAACACTTTGAAATTCCATAGACTTTCACTGGAACACATGAATATTCTACAAAAAATCGAGGCCAACTCGGAGCAATACAAAATTCACAACTGGAGTATTTCGTACCGAAGTGGCACTAAGTCTTGACGAGTTGGTTTCTTTAATGCTTTTGCAAACAACTGAGCCATGGATATCCTGTGAAGACATCAGAAACAATCGTTAAAATGTTCAGTTTCCTAAGAGCTTGGCTAGAATTGATGGGTTGCAAGCATTCCTAAGAGAGTTAAAAGACAAAAGCATGGCGGCCATTGTGGTGCCGTTAACAGTGGATGCTAATGAGAAATCTTGTRTTAAATGGCACCAACATGGCCGCGATGACGTAACGTGCAATCGAAGAATTCCCTGGAAAAAGTTAAGCAGAAATCGTTTCCCACTCAATTTGACCATTTACACTAAAAGGTCACACCATTTTTCCAAAGGTTTCAGAAGCACACTAAGATCCCCTGGGTACCCCCTCCCCCCCCCCCCCGCAGATAGTCGATTCTCATGTAGTCATACCTCTCTGTTTGGTGCTTATCCCTGACATCAATTCCTCCCAGCACAATGACGTCCAAGATATGGATTGCTGTTGAACGTCGCTGACCTTTTCCCTGAAGAACGACAATAAGAATCTTTTTGACCCCATGTTTACCGTTGTAAAATTAGTAACCTCCAATGCAGACGTTATTTGGATCATCACGTCGTCACGCAACGTCACTTGGAGAGAGAAACGTTTCGTGACGACGTGACGACCATAAGAACGTCTTGGTGAGAGATTACTGTTTTAGATTACCACAGACTGATTTATACAGTTTTAGCCTCGTTTTTAAGTCAGCTACCCATTTAACTTAGTGAATGATTTTCTCTTCAAATGAGTCTTTAGTCAAGGATCACAGTGGTATTTACGAAATAAGTAAATAAACTAAGAACTATAAGAGAACTGAAACTGAGTGGTATTGACCGTAGAATGAAATGGGAAGAATAATGGGAAGAAGAAAGTGTTACGCAAGGTGTGTCGTTCTCACACAATTTCAGCGGCAATATCTTTCTGTATCGATATAAGATCATGGGATTTGATCACGTGCTTAACCTACCTCTCCTTGTAGTTCTGACACAATTTCAGCGTCAATAAGAGTATCCTTTGGTATCGCTGTAGTACATTTATCGAGCTTCGACCACCGAGAACCACTGTAGTTTGGTTTACCATTCCATTTGTAAACAACTGAACGCTGAAAATTCCAAAAAAAGCACGGTAAGCAAGAGATTCCGATTGAGCCGCTGCCTTGATTGAGCACACGCCAATAGTTGTGTAGCAATGGGTTCAAGCACAGGGAGCCCAAATAGATAAGAAACTGTAGGTATTTCTACTCACCCCAACACCAAGAAGAAAATACCTCTCGCCTCCTGAGACAACGCACTTGTAGTCATACAGGTATTTCAGATTTTGCAAGTTTTGTTGGGTCAACTGTGTTGGTTCACTAGATAAGCAGTTATCGTCATCATTACCCTGTGAATTTAACCATAAATAATTTCCATTATTTTAGGATTGTCATGATTCATCTCATAAGCAAAAGTGAAAACAAATAACCAACCAGACAGACGGACAGACAAACGGACTGACAGACAGACAGACAGACAGCGGAAGACAGACAAACAGACAGACAGCGG
>NW_022260224.1:138953-150277 GCF_009602425.1 Actinia tenebrosa
AACACCAGGTGGAGATAGTAACCAGGACCCAACATGTACACCACCTCATATCAATACCACTACAGTCTAGGATGAACATCAACACTAGATGCACCAGAACACCAGGTGGAAATAGCAACCAGGACCTAACATGTGAATACACTACCGTTATGCTATACTTGATGTTTCAAAAAATACATCCAAGTGTAAAAAGATGTTATAGTCAAAGCCAAAAATTTGGGACAGTAATAGGTCTTACCTGTCATTGGATTCTTTCATGTACTGAAAAAAAGCTTTGTCAGACTTCATGATTTCTAAGGGAACAGCCTAAAATAGAAAACATGTCAGCTTATCTGAGAAATTCGAAAACATTTCCAAAAATTCCAATTTTTCCAAAATTTCCAATCCAGAAAATTTTCAAAACGGAGGTGTCACTTTTTCTCATGAGATTTCCAGACTACCGACTGAAAAAAATGCTAACATCACTTGACCTCTTGGTGCAAATGACCCATTAAAAACGTTTTCCTTAATACCTGCATAACATCTTCGTCTGTGCCTTTTAGCCTGTTAATCCTGACATTAAGGTTGAACATGTAGTCATAGACATCTGAGATACCATCTCTTAAGAACTTGCACACCACGTATCTGGAGGGAATAAAAAACTGAGATTTTAGAAGGGATAAAACTCCATAATTAAGACACTCTGAAAATAAAACAAGTGCCACGTGAACTGCTAGCTCCGCCCTCTCATAATCACTTGACAACACAGTGACATTTATTGACATCTGGTACATGATAATTGATTCGACTATACCAAATACCCGCAGGTCTCTTGGGTAAGTTCCTGAAGACCCCTGAGTAACTATTGCGCAACTTTGCCATTTTGTCGGAGGAAAAAAAAGCCATTTTATAGTTGGTATAACACAGCAACGACCTCTGGGCTGATCTAAGTCAAGGCATGGCTAACTCACAGATCGAACCCTGAAACAACCTCTGGGACGATCTAAGTCAGGGCACGGCTAGCTCACAGATAGAACCATGAAACGACCTCTGCGGGGCTGATCTAAGTCAGGGCACGGCTAACTCAGAGATAGAACCCTGAAACAACCTCTGGGATGATCTAAGTCAGGGCACGGCTAACTCAGAGATAGAACCCTGAAACAACCTCTGGCAAAAAAGCCCTTGAATCATGGGAGACCTAACGAATTGACCAAGCATTGACCACCACAGGAATTGAACCCTAGACCCCATATGTAAAAGGTGAACTAGAGCTGTGTATGTCACCTTGGATTTCTTCCTTCAGGACACACATATCACTTTTAATTTCCTCTTATTGATTCTTACGATAGTCTCACCCACAGCCGCTTTCAGTGTCGTCACGCAACGCTTTCTCCCCTGAGAAAGCGTTGCGTGACGACACTGAAAGCGGCTGTGGGGTAGACCGTATTCTTACGAATGCTTACTTTTTTTTTCGAAAATAACCCTCACCTTTCACATTTTTTTCTCAGTAACAAAATGTTTATGAAATATAAACCTTTTAATTCAATCTAAAACTATTTCCCGGCCTCCTTCTTTTCTTTTATTAGCAAAACTTTACCTACCTCTCAGAGTTTGCTGGTCTGCTAGTGACTGGCTTAAAAATAAAGACTTCGTCAAATGCTCTGTAGAGTAAGTAAATGAGTCCCATGCTGAACGGAGTGAAAAGGTCAAACAGCTTGCAGACAAAATGGCCTCCTGACATGAAATGGAAGGTAAAGGATAAAGGGAACGAAATTGCGAGAAATTAAAAATAAATAGTAAGAAATGGAAAGAAAAAATATATCAGGTAAAAAAGCTAAAAAATAGAGAATCCGCACATTTAAGAACTAGCATACAGATATAACACTTGTCCACATTGAAATAATCCAACCTTTGGGGTCAGGATACTAATCGTTAGGGCTTTGCTGCTCAGAGTCCCGTCAGTTAGGTACTAAAGCAAGGATCTCCTAACGGTTAGGTAACAGTTGGGATCGTAATCGATACTTCACACAATGGTTAGGATATTAAGCGAGAAAGACCTTTTCGCATTAGGTACGCGATAGCTAAATTTCTAACAGAAAGGGGTTTTATCAACACATGGTATTCAGAACTTTTCTCTATCATATTAATAATAATAATGATAATATAAAGTTCTTGACAAACGCATCATACAACGTCTCGATGCTTTTTACAAAGGACCAGACGGATATCAAGTTTGTTGAAAAAATTGCAAAAAAAGTCAGTTACTCCTAAGCAAAGATAATCATTATCGATGAGTATGATAACATTCCCATGCAAGTTCTATTGAGCTCGTTCCGTTGATAGTCGGCAACCAAATGTCTTTTCCCCCTCTAGATCCAGGAGTCTTTTAAGCCTCTATTCTTCTTGCACATTCATTGTGCAATCGTAGAGTACAAACACTATATGTGGGTAACATAAATACCACTAAATACTGCTAAATTATGCTAATTCTAATGTTTTCTATTGTTTAATTAGCACTATTTACTCTTAAATAGTGCAAAGTGTTGCACACTTTTAGTGCTCGCACTGTCTCACTTTCTTATTCGCGATAGCCCAAATTTAGTGCAAAATTTATTTAAACACAAAACAGTGCTTGGCGTATGACATTTGTAATGGTAATGTTTTCACTAGGACAATTTAAACAATTTTAAATATAACACCGGAAAATTAATAAGGCAGAGCTAAACGAACAACGAGAATCAAATGAATGGGCCAATCACAGTGTTACTTCTTGAAAGTTTGGTGTCGGATGAACACCTCTAGGAATTCACGCGAGTATAAAAGTTAACATTAACATTTCTTGTGAGAACACGGTTGGCTCAACAACTACTCGAAGAAAGCGAAGTCAATTAAGACGAAATCGAGCAATGGCCTGCAAAAGCAGTTGGACTCTACAATATAACGGTAGCGATTCAGATTCCTTAACTCTTTTGACCAGTGGAGTAGACTCCGACTTAGGACCAGTCACTGGTATTCAGGTTCCCGATCACTCTGATTTTGAGGATGAGCATGTGTTGGTATGTATCACAAAATTATTATTGCCGTTTGGTTTCGAGTTGAGTTGAATTTCATTCCTGCGTCCAAAAGAAAAGAAGAAAAAAAGATATATCACTAAAATTGTTCATTGTAGGTGTACCTTAAGAAATCTTCTTCCCCGATTATGTTAAGTCTTCGCGATTTGGACGCTACTGGTGAATTTTTTAGAGGTTTATCAGATGGTGACCTAAGCAACTCCCAAGACTTTGTAAAAACTGTCCTACAATCGTGCAAGGTTGTTGAAGAAAGTGACATTGAAAGTAGAAGTCCAAGTGAGTATTATAATATCCCCCTCTATTTATAGAATAAATCAAAGCATGCCTTACCGCTCTTCAACAGTGTTTTCATTTACATGCGTAGTTCCTTTCATTTCAATGTATAATTGTAACATTTTTACTCCGGTCTAACGTTTTCCGTGCCCTTCGACATAGCAGAGGAAAAGAAAATATCCCCTCTAGCTATCCCAGCCATCCCCATCTTACAATCGACTCCAATGAGGCACACGACCAGTATTTCAAGAAGNCAAGAAGCGAGACAAGAAGCGAGACAAGAAGCGAGACAAGAAGCGAGACAAGAAGCGAGACAAGAAGCGAGACAAGAAGCGAGTCAAGAAGCGAGTCAAGAAGCGAGTCAAGAAGCGAGTCAAGAAGCGAGTCAAGAAGCGAGNCAAGAAGCGAGTCAAGAAGCGAGTCAAGAAGCGAGTCAAGAAGCGAGTCAAGAAGCGAGTCAAGAAGCGAGTCAAGAAGCGAGACAACAAGGTAAATAAATAAACCAATGTATGATATATTTATGATATATATATTATGATTAATTCAAAATTGCTCTGTTAGTGTTCAAAGCAGTAAATGGTTTGTCTCCTGTGTACTTGACTAATATATTTCAGTCACAACCAATACGGCGATACAAACTTAGATCAGATGATAAAAATCTCCTATTTGTACCAAGATCAAAATCAAAATCAGGCGACCGTGCTTTTGCTGTAGCCGGACCTAGAATATGGAATGATCTACCACTTAATATTAGAATATGTTATAGTTTAAGCGCTATATAAATTTATGATGATTATTATTATGTGCAGTACTAAAACGTATAGATGCAAAAAATCTATGACCTGTATAGGGCGAACAGCGTAACAGCGTAACCTATACAGTCTAAAAGGAAACTAGCTACAATCAAGAGAATATTCTCTTGCTACAATAAATTTAAATAGATGTCCCTATAAAATCATTGTCTTTAAAACGGTTCGGAAAAAAAAAATATATATATATATGCATTCATATATGCATTCATATATGCATTGATGATGATGATGATGATGATGATGATGATGATGATGATGATGATGTTGATGTATTGATGATCGGTATATAGATGGAAAGTGTGTTGAGATATGGAAGTTATCAGCTTGATGCACCTTACATTGGTCTTTCGTTGGATTGTAGGCGCAAGTGTGAGCAAAGCACAAAAAGAGAAGTTGGATAAAAAATTGTATGGCCCATCAAATGCAAGTGCCCTCTTCGGATCTCACCGTTCTATTGGTAGAGTAATCGGGGACGACCTGCCCAAATTTACAGAAGAAGGATGGCCGCCACCATTTCGATATACAGTTACTTTGATGAGGACGTTTTTGGAAAACCACTGTGGAAAAGCAGAACGCTGGACTCAGAGAGCGTTTAGTTATCAAAAAGGCTACTTCAATCGCGTTTTCAAGCTTCACGGAACATCGGTAACTTAATGCATTGTTCAAAAAGTAACCGTATTTTACACCCAGTTTTGTCATATCTGAAACTCCGAATTTTTTGTCTCTGATTTTCAGACTGGCAGTGGAAACATTTTCTTATTTTACAAGGTGTCAGAACTTTCTGATAGGTGTTGGGAAATGGCCAACAGAATAATGGATAAGATCGAAAATGGTGAACTAGAGCCCTCGAAAAGAAGGAAGAAAAACATCGCGAAATGCGGCAACGTACTACAGACATCATTCAAATGTCTAAGTGGGAAAGACCCAATCAAAAAGGAAGCAGAAATATTTGAAATCCTGCAGAAATATAACGACGGTACGTTAGCGGAAGAAGAGGGTAGAAGCAAGGCAAAATCAGGAAAGTCAGAAGAGGCCACTGCAGGAGTAAGTACAAAAAATTAGTACAAATTTTTCCACGTTTTGGTATTCAGCGGAATAGACTTAACTTCTCGGCTTGAGCTTTCTCTTTCCCCTTTCACGCCTATAATTCCTTGGAGTATGAAGTTTTTGGTTTGAATTGTATCCATATTAATTATCAGGATTCGTGCTGAGTTAACCACTTAAAATTCAAGGACTATTCAAGGAGTATACAAGGACCCCAAAACGAATTTTCAAGGAGTATGTTCAGCTAACTATGCCAAGGTTTTACACGGTGGTTGCACATGGCCGACTTTCAGATTTTCTGATCTTTCTGAATAGATCTATTTCAGAACCATGCAAGTAATGATCAAAGCAAAAATTCAAGGAGTTTCGCTAAAATCGTAAAATTCAAGAGCTTTTCAAGTGCCCTTTCAAACGTGAATCAAATTCAAGGAATTTTTCAAGGAGTTTAAGGAGTAGCACGAGCCCTGAATTATATTTATGTTTTCTCATGCGCATTGTTGATGTAGGGAAATGATATGTCGGTCTGAAATGGGAAACTAAAGCTCATGAAGTCGAAATGTTTATTTGAAGATTCTGAAATTCATTTGGCTGTTTTTCGTTCATTGATTTSTTACACATAGGATACATCCACAGTGGAGATAGCAGAGTTAAGGAAGAAATTGGAGATGGCCAACGAAGAAATACACATTGCGGTTACTGTAAGTGGGTTCAACTGTGGTGATGTTTTCTCCGTCTTTTATATAACTAATATATATGCTTATTTATTTTTCATCTTATCAATTGTTATCAGGGGAAAAAAGAATGTGAAAAAGAATTGGCCAGGTTAAAAAACGATTTAGACAGAAACAAGAAGGTAAACCAATACATTCTAGCTCTGCTGTGATTGTCCCACGCTGTGATTCAACAGCGAAAAGTTAGTAAATTTTGTAAATTCTCGTCTGATATTTGTCCCTTTGTGTTTTTTCTTTCACGGGGCTCATTTTCCCCAAATCTTATTTCTTACACATTTGTACACGATGATGGCCATTCCATTTTTCTGTCACGGAATTTTTGCTCTCGCCTCACGAGTATTCTTTTACTAGGAAACAATGCAGTTGCAAGAGGATTTCGATAATCTGGAAGGCAAAATTGAAAAACTTGAAAAGGTATGCTATCGTATACTAGCTACATTCCATATCAAACAATTAGTGTCGTTTTCGCGAGCTTCCTGTGGTAAACAGCCTATCAAACAAGTGTCACCCTGTGTCTCTTCTCCAGTCATTTCTTAAACAAAAAACAAAATGGCCGACGTAGATGTGTTTTCACTCGAATTTCTGTAAGTTTGAATAAAATTTACCTCGAAAAAAATGGTCTTTTTTTGCGATACAAACATACCTCAAACTCCAAATATGCATGGTAAGTAGTTTCCATATATGGACATACAAAATGGCTGAGCAGAAACGACACGTTTTATAGAGCAATTTCTTGATATGCTTACAAATTTCGCACGTTTCAGTCCCGGTTTCTAATTTCAATTAAACACTGACATTTACTTTTTCTATTGCTAGGCTCTTGAAACGGAAAAAAAGAATTCTTCTTACTTGACTCTGTGTATTAATGAAAAAGACGAGGTGAGTAATAAGAATCAACGAAATCGAAAAATTACTCGCTTCAGTTATTAATATGTGTTTCAAATTATCAAAACAGGAGATTCGACGTTTACGCGAAGTGAGCAAATCCAAAAAGGGTACCACCAAGGTAAGAATACAGATAAACATCAACATGCTGAGCACAAACATGCTGAGCACAAACATGCTAAGCACAAACATGCTAAGCACAAACATGCTAAGCACAAACATGCTAAGCACAAACAACATACAACTTTTTTGTATTTTTTTTGCTTCTACAGCTTACTTCCCAAGACAAGAGCAAGTCTGCTCGACTTCCGTCGAAAACAGTAAATAAGGTAAACAAAGGAAGCTACATGTTTGTTCAGTTCGAGAATGAAGCCAATCAATCTCGTACCCAGAGCCCTTATTTCTTGCTGCGCATGCTCGACGAAATAATTGGGCTCTGGAAAACTCCAAACCGGAGGACCCCGATTCTGGGTTTCTCGCACATGCGCATTATGACAGACTAGGTAAATTCAAATGGCGGATGATGTTCAACGAGCATGTGAATTTGCGCTTGGAAAATTAGGTTTTGAAGATGGTTTTCAGTTACATTAACTCCGAAAATATCTATTGGATGGACATCAATACAATTTTCATTACAAAACCGGCAAAACTTTGAAAAATCCGGCCCTACAGGCTTTTTTGGTGTACTTCGAGACGCGGCATCTTGTTTATTTTCCCTAGTACTGTAATTTTTACTTCCGGTATCTTTCTTTGTTCTCATGAGAGCCAATCACAGCACAGGAAATATTGGAGTTTTCCAGAGCCCAATTATTTCGTCGAGCATGCGCAGTAAGAAATAAGGGCTCTGGGTACGAGATTGGAAGCCAATTGCTCAAACATCAATAAAAACAGGATAAATTGATACTTAAAGCGATGTGACTTCTTTTTATGCACTGCCACACTGACATATGTTGATCTTTTATATTTTAAGGTGTTTCCTGCTGAGCGCAGCACTACTAAAAGGTGTGCGTTGAAGAAAGATGCCATCCAAGATCGCAACGACAATCAGTCCTTGGTATACATGAGTGCTATAATTTTTATAATTTTTTAACTTTCGTTATGAGTAGAGAAAAATGCCGTAAACCAAGCACTACGGAAAAGTCACGAACGATAATAAATATGAGACTCTACTATCTTAACACAGGAGAAAGAGGTAAAAACTGGAGATGAACTCGAAAACAATGATACCGCAAGTTCATCAAGAAGTGAAAAACAAAAGGTGACCAAGAAAGCTTCTATTGTTATCAGATTCTCGAAAAATTGTTTTTATCATTATCATTATGATAATGATTATTATCATTATCGGCTACGCCTCGTGTTTTATACCCGATAAAACACTCCTGCTCGTTCATTAAACAGTACATTATCATTATCTTTATCATCATCATCATCATAATTATTGATTATGATTATGATTATCATTAGAATCATTAGAATCATCATTATTTTTATTATTATTATTATTGGTCTTTCGATACAGAAGTACAGAACAAGAGCAGCTAAAAGGTAATTATTTTCATCATAGTATATAACGAATGAGATTTTAATTGTTCAAAGTTAATTTTTACCAAACTAACTGCTATATCTTTTCGGGTTAGGGAAATCACGCAAAATTCAAGATTTTAGCAAAACCGGATTCAGTTTATTAAAAAACGGAAAGCTGGGTAAGATTAAAAAGAGCCCTTTATTGCAATGCAAAAACATTTAATTAATAAGTTTTGTTTTATTATAAAACACAGGACTTTGATACCAACAAAATCAAAATAAACAGCTGGGTTGCATTTAGGACCAAAAACATTGGTATGTTGGCAGAGTGCAAGACAAGGACGATGCTAAGGATATCGTTGAAATTAACTTTTTCCAGAAAAGCTATAGCCAGGAACACAACTTATTTCAGTTGGTTTCAACAAGATTTATTTTTAACTATCAAGTAGATGTGATTCCGAGGAACAGAGCATTTTGCGTTCCGGAATAGAATAGAATAGAAATCTTTATTTAAATTTTTAAAGCTATACAGCTTATGGGGTCGTGTGTAACAGAAAATTACTAAATAAGATAAAAATATGTTATAAATGTGTAAATATAAAAATTGAACTAAAAAGATATATATACATATGTTAAATATAAATCTAGAATTTAGGAGGAAACATTGCAAATATACATTATTGTAGTCATGTCTAGGTTTACATTGATTAGAAATAGTATTGAAATTGAAATACTGAGAAACTCAGGTGATTGTAAAAGACGGTTCTTAAAATTTCTAAAACTAGTTGATTGATTGTATATAAACGAAGGCTCTATAGTGAATAGAATTTTTCATGAAACATGTATTAAACCTATCAATAACAACATTATTCTCCATTCTGGACCTAAGGTACATTTTGAATGTCTTACAAGTAAATTGTTCATACAATCTGGGACTGTTCTGTTGAATATTTCATTGATGGGTTGCAAGCATTCTCAAGAGAGTCAAAAGACAAAAACATGGCGGCCATTGTGGTGCCGTTCACAATGGATGCTAATGAGAAATATCTTGTTAAATGGTACCAACATGGCCGCGATGACGTAACGTGCAATCGTAGAATATGCTAATTGCATCAAGCCTACTTTGTACGTGATAAATAATGGTTCCCAACCAGTTTTATCCAGCACTTTAGACCCAGTAAGGTCGTAAGGAAAATGAAAAATCCTTCTAGCAGCCCTTAAATGTATTTTTTCTAAACAATTAAAATTTTCAGTATTAGGTGTACTGCCCCAAATGGGCATCGCATAAGTAACCGAAGGTAGAATTATCTTAAAATATACATCTAATAATATGTGMATTCCAGTTTTGTTTATTGTCTAAGGTTACTCCCAGTAACTTCGTTCTTGTTACCCACTTTGTGTGGTGTCCTATTAATAGACATTGAAGAGGACCACTAAAACAGCCCTTTTGCAGCAGCATTCCCTCACACTTTGTTGGATGTGGAGTAAGAGAATTGGATATACACCAATTATACAGCTGAGACAGTGCRTGGTTCAGTGCGGATACGGTCTCATCTACTGTCTTTCCTATACAGAAAATCGTGGTGTCGTCCGTGTACATGTACAAAGAACAAGATGTAACTGCAGTAGGCATATCGTTTGTGTACAAAGCAAATACCAACGGGCCTAGGGCAGATCCCTGAGGAATTCCAAATTTTGCTATGTTAATGTCAGATGATTTTCCATTTATGACTGTAAATAGTTGTAAATAGTCAGGACCTTTCGTAGTGTGGAAACAGGTCGATGACCTGTTAAAATACCTAACCGTTAGGAGATCGATACATGAAATATCTAATGGTTAGGAGATCGATACAAGAAATACCTAATGGTTAGGAGATCGATACATCAAATACCTAATGGTTAGGAGATCGATACATGAAATACCTAATCGATAGGAGATCGATACATGAAATACCTAATCGATAGGAGATCGATACATGAAATACCTAATCGTTAGCAGATCGACACGTGAAATACCTAATGGTTAGGAGATCGATACTTGAAATACCTAATGGTTAGGAGATCGATACATCAAATACCTAATCGTTAGGAGATCGATACATGAAATACCTAATCCTTAGGATATCGATACATGAAATACCTAATCGTTAGGAGATCGATACATCAAATACCTAATGGTTAGGAGATCGATACATGAAATGCCTAATGGTTAGGAGATCGATACTTGAAATACCTAATGGTTAGGAGATCGATACATGAAATACCTAATGGTTAGGNTGAAATACCTAATGGTTAGGAGATCGATACTTGAAATACCTAACCGTTAGGAGATCGATACATGAAATACCTAACCGTTAGGAGATCGATACATGAAATACCTAACCGTTAGGAGATCGATACATGAAATACCTAACCGTTAGGAGATCGATACTTGAAATACCTAACCGTTAGGAGATCGATACTTGAAATACCTAACCGTCAGGAGATCGATACATGAAATACCTAATGGTTAGGAGATCGATACATGAAATACCTAATGGAGAGTTAAAGTGCCGAGCAACTGGTTTAGCTCTGCTAATCACTCTGAGCTTAATGCTATTGTTTTTGGTCTGTGTTTAACCCACGGCAGCAACAATCATCGTAAAACAAAAGAAATGCGCTTAATTCATTCACTTGGCACCGTTAATCCCCACGGGATGAACGAACGCTTCGCTTATAATTAAGTTATTTCTCACCTATTGTTGCCTTCGATTCTTTTGTTTTCCTTTGTTTTATGGCTTGCTTTTTTCTTATTGGTTTGTTTTCTCTCTCCTCTACTATATATAAAAATCTCTCTCACTCTTACTTTCTATTGACTCCGACGAAGGACTAACGTCCGAAACGTCAGTTCCTATTTTCACTACGGTGTAAAACTTATCAATCTACGATAACTGGTTCATTAGAAACACCGACGCAGTCCACCCTAGTGTTTAGTAGCCATCATCTGAAATACCTAATGCTTAGGA